>BEHA01050187.1:581646-602243 GCA_002897215.1 Eschscholzia californica subsp. californica
CCCCCCCCCCCCCCCCCCCCCCTTAGATTCCAGAGCAGACTTCTCTAATCAGTTTCAGATTTTTTTGAGTCAGACTTTCCAAGTCAGATTAGGTTTCATTTGGGCTGACACTTGTGAGGTCTCTCTTCTACTAACATTTAGCGGGAAAATTACAATTGGGCGGGAGAACTTTTGCCCTCGACAATAAAAAGTTCCTTCCACGTTTTAGCCTCGCCTTTACCCCTCCCCTGGCTTCTATAGAGATCGAAGTTTAGGGTTTCTCAGAAAAGAAAATGTATTCATCGACTCAAACGCCGTTCGACCCTAACGCCGCCTTCTCTGGCGGAGGATATATGCCTTCTCAGGCAACTCAAATTACTGAATCTGGTTCTTCTTCGGCCAACGTAATAATCTGCCCTTTTATTTTCCGTTTCATTTTCATACTGGTGTTCTTTCTTTGAGTGTTTTAGTTTCATTTCATTGTTTTTGTTCCAGGATCGTGACAAGGGTTTGGTTCCGTTAACAGTAAAGCAGATAATCAGTGCTCATCTTACAAACGATGACAAATCTAATTTCCTCGTTGATGGCGTTGCAGTAAAAAACGTACTATTACAAAACCCTAATATCTGTTGTTATTGTATCTTGATATACTGCTAAGTTTAGGGCTTTCTGTTAATTGGGTATTGTGATTTGAATTAGGTTACACTTGTTGGATTAGTTTCTAACATTGGGGAAAAGGTAACAGAAGTTACTTTTAGCATTGACGATGGAACTGGTAAAATGGGTTGTCAAAGATGGTATACTCTTTTCACATAATTGATTAGTTTCTTCTATAGTTTACTTCGAAAAAGTATGATACATAATCACTAACTATTTCATTCTTTACTTGTATTGTTATTAGGTTGAATGAAAGCATAGATTCAAGGGAGATGTCGGAAATTCAGTAAGTTGTTCACTACTATATATTTTTACTTCGAGCACGATATTTTGCATCTATGACTAAGAAGTAAAAGTTACTACGTTCTTTGTTTGTTCAAAAGGTATTTGCTTTATCCACTTATATGAACATTTTCTGTTTAGTGTTAGGCTAATTTAATTTTGTTTTGTCTACCACTAGGGATGGAATGTATGTTCGAGTTCACGGGCACTTGAAAGCTTTTCAGGGTAAAAAGCAGATGGTTGTTTTTTCTGTGCGGTATGTTCCTTTACGTTTTATCATTTTTTCATAATCGTTGATATGTAATTATTAATTAAGCATTTAAAAGTAAGAACCTGGGTGGATTAACATTAGGTTGTTGGTTTTGTTATTTAATCGATTTCTTGTTTTCATAGAGGTGTTTGGAGTTTTATCTTATATGTTGATACTTGATTCAAATCTTTGATACAATTGTTTTGCACAAACTAATATGGAAAAGGCTTACCAGTATTCCTCATCTGTGTTGGATTTTTGCCAAAAGTTTTAACGAGTTTAAAAAGAACAAGTGAGGAGTACTCTTATGGTGATCATTTTTATTTCTTAGTCTTTTTGTGTTGTAGTAATACATGAAGAGATTGTAATAGTGAAAAAATAAAGAGGAAGTTGCAGTGAAAAATGAAATAACATAGCCGAGTATATCGTACTCTTTTTGATCTACATGAGACTGGTAGTTATAGTTTTTCAACTCAATTTTTTGTATATATTATTGTTCAAACAAGAGAGTTTTTCTGCTTTGCATTATATATTGTATTTGGAATTTCCTGCTGAATGCCTGAGCCTAAATGAAACTTAGGCCAGCCAACCGTTCCAGGACTTGTTGGTGACCTAGATCCGTCTCAGAAGTTATGTTAGTAGTTCTCTAACAACATTTCATGTTAAGGTTTTTTTTAAGTGAATTAGTGTGAGTATTATGTATAAACATGTTGGCTCCTGATGGCACTCCATATATGTAAATTTCTGGGTCAGGTATTAGATTACAGTATCTCAAGTTACTGATTTGCATTACAGTATCTCAAGTTACTGATTTGCAGGCCCGTGACAGACTTCAATGAGATTGCTTACCACTTTATTGAGTGTATGTATGTACACTGTCTCAATACCAAATCACAGGTATCGATATGCAAATATTGTAGTATTGTTCTTCGGATCTATCACATTATATGGACTGTTTGATTGATTGGTTATTTCCTATGCTTTCTAAATAGAAGGTGCAGGGTGGTACCCAAGGCCCGCCTCAGACTGTTAATTCAACGATGACTAATGGATCAATGGGATATCAAAATGATGCTGTAAGTCAAGTATGAAATTCATCTTTAACAATTAACATATAAAGTGTCATTGATAATTATCCTGACTGGCTTATTCACATATTTCATTTGATCCTTTCAGTTATCCGGGCTAAGTCGAATTGATCATATGATCATTGAGTGTTTGAATCTACCAGCAAATATGTGAGTTCTTCTTTGTAATTTTGTAATTTTGGCTTTCAACTTGTATATTTTTGTTAACTTTCCAAAAAAAAACTTGTGCATTTTTATTGCTTTGTTGTTTCTTGACCCATTTGTTGGTGCTTATAATGAAATCAAACCACATCCAACTATGTGGCGACAACTACTAAATGAAATTACTGCCAAAACTGGGCTAATTTAGAGACTTGTAGCTTTATCCTGAAACAGTAATTTGAAGACTTTGTCCTTGGGTATTCTTGAAAACACAAAATGAGTTGGATGAAGCTTGAAAGTTAGTTGCTCCGTATAAATTCTATTTTGGTTGGGTGGCAACTTTTGTATTTCTAAACTAGGGAAACCAATGTTCGTATTGTTATATTTTATGCGCATCTACTATTCTTGGCTTAATTCAACTGCAAGTTTGTCATATGTAGAGTAGCAATCTATCCCCATTTCTATGTTTTGTTTGCTCATACAATGATACTAGTAATTCTGTTTGTTTTTCTTAGTGGAGGGTCAACAGGGGTACATATAGATGAACTTGCTAGGCAGCTGAAGCTTCCGGTTGCGACTCTCATGTATCTCTCTCTCTCTCCCTATATATCTATTATATAAAACACAATTAAAGCTCTATTTTCATATTTATACTGCATTAATTAACTTCTTTCTCCAGGGACTCAATTAAAGCTCTTGAGGATGAGGGCACAGTTTACACCACAATAGATGAGTTCCATTACAAGACTACTAAAAACTTTTGATAACTTATTAAGTTTTTTCATGTTAATTGATATAAGAGTCCTTACCTTCTTAGAAATGGTTTGAGGTTGTGGCTGTGGACTTGCATCTTAATGTTACAAGTTTGTGCTAATATTGATTTCTTAGGTGCTGTTTGTTTTTTTATTTTTTCAGATCTGAAATCTGAATTGGGTCTCAATTCAGATTTCAGATGTGTGCTTTTTAATTTTAAAAAATCTGAAAATTTTACTGAATTGGACTATGGTCTGAATGGGCTGAAAAAGAGTCCACAAATTTCAGACTTCAAAACAAGTCTGAAATATAGGGTCAATTGCTGAAATTTGTCAAAAGACTCTTCTGCCCCCATAAATAAAAAATTTTCCAACATTTTACTACAACTGGCACCACCACCACCACCCAGCCACCACCACCACCCAGCCACCACCGCCACCAAGCCACCAAAAACACAGGAGCTGTTCGGGAGACCACCACCAACAAAAAACCATCACCACCACCAACAGACAACCCACCACCACCACCACCAACAGACAACCCACCACCACCACCAACAGACAACGCACCACCACCATCAACAGACAACCACCACACACCGGGAGCAACACGAACAGGACACACAACGAACACCGCCAACAGAATAGAACCATCACACCAAGAAAATCGATGAACCCTCGCCGGATCTAAAGAGGTTCGTCTTGTTCGAACCCTCGTCAGATCTGGCGAGGGTCACTAAACCATTTTCTTTGAAACCCTCCCAGATGTGTGAGGGTTTAGCTTTTCCGATCTTTGCGTAGAGAGAGAAAGAGGGAAAAAGAAGAGACAGATCCGGTGAGAGTTCTCCCCATCGTGAGAGAAAGAGTCGGCGAGAACTTTTCATCGGTTAGAGGGAAAGAGATTCGGTGAGAGCTGCCATCGGTTAGAGAGGGAGAGAGAGATCAAGATAATATTTTCGTCAGAGAGAGACTTCCGGCAAGAGGGCAAGACGGCAAGAAGGCAAGAAGAGGGAGAAAAAAATAAAAAACCCTAGCTTTTACTACCACTTTTATTTGGCCACGTTAAAGTCTGTTTGTTTTTCTTTAAAGGTTGGGGCTTGTTTGGCTTAATTATATTAATGAGGGATAAAATGGTCAACTTTTGTATTCAGACATACTGATTCAGATTTAGAAAACAAACATTCAATTAGTGAAACAATTCAGCCAATTCAGATTCAGCCAATTCAGATTCAGTCAATTCAGTTCAGTCAATTCAGATTCAGCCAATTCAGATTCAGACACAACTAAAAAAACAAACAGCACCTTACTCTTTTAGTTTTTACTATTTCTCTTTTTCTGAATTCTATTGATAATTTGTTGATAAAAAGAAAACAATTATATAGATTTCTTCTCTTTTTTTTATGAAATAATATAGATTTCTTCTCTAATGAAGACATCGTGTTTATATAACTTGAAATGTAGTAAATTCTAACATGTGAATTGTCATTCTAAAATCCACTTTTCTTTATAAAACAAAATCGAGGCCACTATCTTTTTTTTCTTAAAACAATGATTTTAGTTAGATTTTCTATCTTGTTTCCAAATCAAGTTTTAACTTATCCGCAATGAATCCATAATAAGATCCCATACTTCAACTTATTTCTTTAATGTTTTTTTTCCAGTCTGATCAAATACACAGTTAAAACAATAAGAAACATTATTAATTTAGTTTTCTCCAACATTTTAAGTTTTGAAGTATATTTCTAAGATTAAATAAAATACAGATATAATTGAATGATAAATTTTAATGTAGACTAAATATAAGCCAGTGAACATTGTAAGCTTCAAATATCATTTCAAGTTTACTCAACTCAATTTTTCCATTTTGTAGCACAATATGAGTATGACGAACCAAAATGATGTGTTGGACCATCGTAGTAAACGGGGCAAAGGAGTTGTGTACCCCGGCTGGGTTACTTTGGGTAACAATACAAAATTTATGTCGGCCCAACATAACCTAAGGTTGATGTTTTGGGGAAAGCGATGTTTTCAGTAATTTTTTTTCTACAAAAATTCTTTTATAGCCGAGAACATTGGCCCTATTAACTGCTCCTATCCAACCAACGCTTGTACTTCATCTAGTGACCGACAACTGACGAGGAGTATTTTTAAGGTGTATCAAGATAATTCATGTTATAAAAGTTATTACAACTGATGAGGAGTATTTTGTTAAATACGCTTGTTTCCTCGTAATCTCCCCTATAATCAATTGGTCTTGCGGGAGTCTCCTATTCTTGCTAATGTGGCGTTTCCTCTAGAAAGCCTTTAGATGAGGTTGCTATTGGTGCCTCCTTTCAAACCGCGCTCTCCAAATATGACGTTTGATGCCACTTCTCACCTTCTCCTTCAGTTTGAAACTGATACCCACAATCACCCCTTTCTTAAACGAGCATGATTCGATAAGATTTCTTTTTCAAATTCATTGTTTAGCGATGTTAAAGGGATTATTTCAAGTTTGGAACCTCGTCATTGTCGTATAGTAAAGGCCGCTGAATCAATCAATACAACATAAGGTTGGCTCATCTGTTTAGGCTGGACAGTCTGAAATATTTAACCACATTCGGGTTGTCGCCTCCAATTTTTGTTATATATTTCAGATCGTCTAATTTGAAGTCTTGTAAACTGTTACAATTTCTGTATAAAAATCAAACATAAAAACGGAATAGACAATCCAAAAATCAGTCCGACCCCACCATTTTATACACCAAATCTTGGACCGCGGCGAACGGTGTCTTGTGCATCACCATACACTTTCTAGCCACCAAGAGGACATTCTACATGACCATCCAACCTACTGTATTACCAAACACATGAAGCAGATGATGACAGTATCTCCTTGATAGGTCAAGAGGCTATTTGGATTGTCGTAATACCATAATAGATTCGACATAGACCACCCCACCGCCTACAAAGTGGCCGACGACGTTTTGTCGGAGGGAGAGAAAAAGAAGAAATGGGTGATGAACACCCTCAAAAATAGAACTGAATTGAACCATAGTTAGTCAACTTGTTTAGGCCAAGCATGGGATGAAAAACTCATTGCTTTGAATAAGTGTGGGCACTACTTATAAAACTTCCCAAATGTAAATAGGGTAATTTACACCAAAAGAAATTGAAGGTTGCGGCTGATTTTCATCTTTTTCATTCTCTTCCATAAATGGTGGTAGTGGGAGGAGTGGAGGAAGAAGACGATAATTTTCTTTGTTATAAGAAGTGGACATTTGGGAAGCAGTGTGATAAGAAGTGGTGGTGAGGTGGGGAAATAAAAGTCTTTTCCACCCCAAAATTTTACAGTCGGAGGGGTAGGTAAGTTTGAAAAACAGTGGCCTAGCCGAGAATTTGGGGGGCCGGTGAGAAAAAAAATTGAGACCCTTTCTTTGATAATATTAGAACGTAACTTTTTTACACATAATAGATTTAGTAAATATCACAAATGAACAAAGGTAGATAATTTTTTTCTATAATGATGAATACAAGTTGTGTATTTTTTTTTTCTCCTGCACATTTATATGCAAAAACGGTACATTGAACCACACACATATGAAAAAATAGAAAAATAAGTATTTAACTTATAACTAGTCTTTAAGTATAACTAAAACTAATTGATTACCTTAACTAGTAGTTGTTGTTTGTAATACTTCAAGGTAATTCCTTAACAAAAAAAAAAACTTAAGTAATAATGAGTTGATAAAATGAATAGAAAGTGCCAAATTATAATACCTGTTGGGCCCCTATCTCTCACAAAATTTGGTGGTTTGAGGGGGACCGGTGCGATCGCACCGCACCCCTCAAACACGCCCCTGTTGAAAAACACTTTTACTCATTTCCTTCTTGATATGGATTCCACCTGCAGACTGCAGTTGGAACATGAATGTTCTTCCCCTTGCTTGAAGTTGCAAAATCTTTTTTATTTCGTCGTAAAAGACAAAAAGGAATAATTAAGAAAATACAGCCGCAATGCTCTGCCAAGGGCATGTCCCGGCCAGGATCCGGCCAGATATTGTCCTGGGCAGAGAGAGTCACTTTTCAAGAAAACATATCATACCACTAATAGTCTAACTAATTTAAGAAACTGCTAATGACATATTACTATCACTACAAGTTCAATTGGTTTAATACACAATTGATTCATATACCTATTCACTAGCATCTAAATGCTTAGCTATATCATCTAATAAGGAAGGTTAACCATCATATAACCAATCGGCTATTTCACTGAGAAGATATTCCTCACGTTTGCCGGTAGCATGGTCAAGTTCTTGTAATCGATGTTCTATATATGGTTCGCTATCAATCATTGCGCAAATGCAAATCTTGGAACAATCTCTCTTCTCGTTGGCAGGTAGTCGGGAGAACCACAAGTTCAATGTGTCTATTTCGTGGCTTAACTCATACTTTTTAACTATCTTGGTCCAGTTTTTAGTCAATACATAGTATTTCTTGCCCTGTTTCTTGAGTTCAACTTCCCACGGTTCACCACTTGAAAGCATCACATAAACATTCAACATCCCTTTGCTCTTCTTCTTCTTCTTCTTCTTATCATCACCCATTAATACCTCCTTTTCTTCAGATGTCAACAATTCTTCGAATGCCTCACATGGCAGTAGAAGGAGTCTTCCTTGTTCTATGTCGCTTCTTGTGAGCTTTTTCTCTTGCCACCATACTGGGGTTGTTCCTCCAAGTTTAGTAATCTTAGTTAGCAGTGGCTCCCATAATCGTGGTGGTGCTGGTGGTGGCTTCTTCTTCTTCTTGTTTTGCATTGTCGTCTTTGGGCGTAGCGCTCTATACTCCTCCACTAGTTCCATAGTGGTTTCAATGGCAGTACTGTAACTATCCTCACTTTCCATTTCCTTCCTCATCTCTAGGTGGGAAAAAAATCTCTTCATCCTCGTGTCTCTCTGATAGGAAGAAACACTAAAATCAAGATTATAATATACTAACATCTTTCAATCATAAAACCTAACTTGTTTCAGAAATTCAAAGAGGTATTTACAAAAATCAAATAACCCAATATATCCAAAGGTATAAATAAATAAATAAATAGGTTTAGGATCCCTAGTTTCTATGACCTTCAGGGTGTACCAGTGTCTATAGGACGATCTAATGACATATGATATTGTACTCAGGTATTTTATCCTAACGAAGAAAACATATAAACAAAAAGGAAATCATCCTCTACTAAATTAATATCATAAATTCAAAAAACAAACATCTAATCGGAATTAAGAAAGACAATGAGAGGAGATGATGATTAAGAAATTAATACCTTTTTTTTAGAATTGTGCAGATAACCAGAGTCCAAGTTTCAGATCCTTCTCTTCTTCTTCTTTCTTTTTTTCCTCGCTTTTAGTTGGAGGCACTATATATATATATATATCCCAACGAAAATAACCCCAACTTCTCTCTCACATATTTCTCCTACACATATCCATTATTTCCAAAAATCTTAACCAATTCTAATCTCGATTTACCCAAAACTACCTCACCTATAACGCTCATAATAGTCCCATATGCCGAATAAGAGAGAAATAACAAGTTGGATTATACAACTCATTCGATCTTAATAGTTTATTTGTAATTAAAGTATTTACTGTTATCATTCATTCGAATAGGAATCAATCTCCTATAGAAGTTTGATCTCTAATATCTGGCGTCATGAGTTGTGTAATGTTGATGTTGCAGACTCTTTTGTCATGTTCTCAAACCCACAACGAATGAAAAATTACAACTATTCCCACTTTATTATTTAGTTAAAAAAAAAAATTTTAACCACTTATCATACTATTTCATAGATGTTTTTCTCATTCCTAAATTCCGGCAAAAATGTAATAGATATTTCATAGATACTATTACATTAAAGACCGACCATATAAGCATCTCGCGCTGACTTAAACATTCTCCACCATCTTCGTCGAGAGTCCTGACATTAATCACCATTAAGTTCACACTATATTGATCTCTAGCATATAGCATTTTGTAGTTTTTGAATTCTTGTTGTACTCAGTGGGTTTTCTAGTTGAACCCGACATTCTTCTCTTGCACCCGTGCACTTTTTTGTTGTATTTCCATAACTTCATCTATTGCAATTGCTCTCAGACGTGCTTCTTCGTCTCTCACTTCCCAATACCCCTCATTTGGATCTTTTGAAGGACACTTGTCTTGAAACGTAGAATTTGTAGAATTTTTTCTAACTCATGTACTTTATTTAGTAGCATGAGAAAAGAAATAAAAACAGAAGGAGTAAAAGTTATATTAAGTTTATATTATGAAGTAAAAAATGGTATAGAGATTAAAAATTTGAATAATTACCGACCATAATTGTTTTTCTCGCTTTTTTGTACTTTATTTACTAGTTTAGTAATAAAAATTTGATATTCAGAAACAAGACTTACAACTCACTAATGTACTCTCTCGGACTCCACTGATTAATTCTTTTTTTCAGGGAGAATTAAAGCTCTCGAGAACGAAGACACAGTTTACACCAAAATCGACGAGTTCCATTACTCTAAAAAACTACTTAAAACTTTTGATATCTTGTTATATTTTTTTCATGTTAATCTATATAAGATTCCTTCCTACTTAGTTTTTACTATTTTTTTTTCGGAATTCTACTGATTACTTGTTGATAAAAAGGAAACAATCATATAGATTTCTTCTCTATTGAAGACATCATGTTTATATTACTCGAAATTGAGTTCTGATAGTAAATTGTGACATGTGAATTGTCATTCTAAAATACACTATTCTTTATAGATCAAATTCAACATAATTGTCTTTTTTCTTAAAAACAATGTTTTTAGTTAGATTTTCTCTATTTGAAATTTGTAGAATAGATCGAGAAAATCAAGAAAATATTTCTTTTCTTTAAAACACCAATCGAACAAATAAGAAGTTTAGCTGTTTTAGATTTTTTTTTTCTCCCCAAAAATGACAATCAAACACGACCTAAATGATTTGTCCAACACACCATTTTGGATTGTCATGCTCATTTTTTTTTGTTGCAAGTCATGCTCATCTTATGGGACAAAAATGAAAAAAGCGAGTTCTAAGCTTGAAATAAACTTTGAGCTTGAAATAAAATTAGAAGCTTGAAATAATTTGTATACTAGAGGTTATCATTCTAATATATTTATATGTAATTATATTTTAATTTTGTTCTATATTTAATCCTAGGAATTGACTTCAAAACTTGAAAAATGTTGGAGAAAACTGAATCAACAATGATGTTCTTGTTTGTTATCATCACCTGATTTTTTGATGGTCTGACGCAGAAGACTGTTAGTTGTTTGTCACATAGCCATTGAACGCAGAAGACTGTTAGTTGTTTGTCACATAGCCATTGAACGTTGAAAAACTTCTAGTTTCTCTTCTATTTTGAGCTCATATCTCACCACCTCAAGTAAGGTGTTAAACCATTGTCATCTTTCCATGGGGTGAAAATAATAAATTTTCAAATTAAAACCCAACAAGAATTGGAAAATCACCATAATATAATGAATACATAATCGACCGAGATTCTTTAATAGTTAACTCTTTTGATTTTGGAAGAGTACATGGATTATTAGGAATGTTATTTATCAAATTAAAAACCAAAACTTGAATTGAGAAATACAGTGGAACGCGAGAGATGATTGATTTATAAGACACAGAATAAAGATAGAGTAATTGAATTTTTTATAACTACCTACCTGTATTTAAGTCACTCATCCTAATCACTTGTAATGTACTCTCCAAACTAAATCTTATATATTTGTGTTTGATAAGAAAAATAACTAAATCCTCACTCTCCTAATGAAGTAGAAAGATTTGAAAATAGTGAGAAGATAATAATTAAGAATCATGGGTTA
The DNA here is from genome assembly GCA_002897215.1 of Eschscholzia californica subsp. californica. Lineage (NCBI taxonomy): Eukaryota > Viridiplantae > Streptophyta > Magnoliopsida > Ranunculales > Papaveraceae > Eschscholzia > Eschscholzia californica. The sequence continues at coordinate 592,682 of BEHA01050187.1, forward strand.
GTTAAATTTGATATAAATGGAAGGACAAAAAGGATATCAGTTCATATACCTATTCACCATCGTCTAGACGCTTAGCTATTTCATCTATAAGAAGGAAAGATATCAATAATGAGCATCATCAGCATCATATAAACAATCAGCTAATTCACTGAGAAGATATTCCTCACGTTTGCCGCTAGCATGGTCAAGTTCTTCTAATAGTCGATCTATATACATTGGCGTATCAATTGTTATGCAAATGCAAATCTTGGAACAATCTCTCTTCTCGTTGGCAGGTAGTCGGGAGAACCACAAGTTCAATGTGTGTATTTCGTGGCTTAACTGATACTTTTTAACTATCTTGGTCCAGTTTTTAGTCAATACATAGTATTTCTTGCCCTGTTTCTTGAGTTCAACTTCCCACGGTTCACCACTTGAAAGCATCACATAAACATTCAACATTCCTTTGCTCTTCTTCTTCTTATCATCACCCATTAATACCTCCTTTTCTTCAGCTGTCAACAATTCTTCGAATGCGTCACATGGCAGTAGAAGGAGTCTTCCTTGTTCCGTGTCGCTTCTTGTGAGCTTTTTCTTCTGCCACCATACTGGGGTTGTTCCTCCAAGTTTAGTAATCTCAGTTAGAAGTGTCTGCCATAACAGTGGTGGTGCTGGTGGTGCTGGTGGTGGCTTCTTCTTCTTGTTTTGCATTGTCGTCTTTGGGCGTAGCCCTCTAAACTCCTCCACTAGTTTCATAGCGCTCTCAATGGCAGTACTGTAACTATCCTCACTTAATTTCCATTTCCTTCCTCATCTCTAGGTGGGAAGAAAATATCTTCATCCTCATCGTCTCTGATAGGAAGAGACACTAAAATCAGAGAACACCTAAAAGAGGGCGAGTGAGCTAAATAATGAAATTTAAAGAGGTATTCACAAAAATCAAATAAAAACTTCAACAAAAGATGATTAAAAACATCCATTATCGATCATGATGATCAAATTTATAAAATGGGTATTTTTGTACTGCCAAGATCAAATAACCAAATCCAAAAATGGGTATTTTTGGACATCATCCAAAAGCATAATCTAATATATATCTCCAATGAGATAATCCTCCTTATGACAACTATTATTGTGACATATATGATTTAAATTTTGATCACAAAATTAATACCTTTTAGAATTGTGCAGATAACCAGACTCCAAGTTTCAGATCCTTCTCCTCTTCTTCTTTCTTTTTAGGTCTCTTGTAGTTGGAGGCACTATATATATCCCAACGAAACTAACCCCAACTTCTCTCCCACATATCCATTGGTTCCAAAAATCTTAACCAATTCTAATATCTATTTACCCAAAACTACCTCACTTATAACGGTGAGAATAGTCCCACATGCCGAATAAGAGAGAAAATAATTAGGGGTGGGAATCGGTCCGGTCGGGCCGACCGCGGGTCTTAACTTCATCGGTCGGTCTCGGTCGGGCACTCAAAATCAATGTTCGCCTATTTACTCGGTCGGTCCGATCCGGTCAAAATCAACATTTTCATTGACCAAATCCCGCTTGTGACCGAGAGATCGGTCGGGACTAGGGGTGGGAATCGGGCGGGCTCGGACAACTATGAGCCGGACTCGGGCGGATCGGGCTCGGATAAGCCGAGCTCGCGATTGGTAGTCGGGCGGATCGGGCCGGACCAAACACACACAATAGGAGCTCGTAGCCCGTCCGAGCCTGGCTGCCCGAGCGGGTTCCAACGGGCTCGGGTCGGACGGGCTCGGGTCGGACGGGCTCGGATAATTTTATTAAAAAACATTTAAAAAAACAAATTTCTAAATAATTACTTAAAATAACATTAATACATAGTTAGAAAGTCTACAAACTAATTTACTTAACAAAATATACACAGTTTGAAAATCAAATCTGAATATCTCTTAGATTTAGAAAGTCTACAAACTATTACTTAAAAAAAAACAGATCTTATGAATATATATTATCTTTAGAAAGTCTACAAACTAATTTACTTAAAATAACATTAATAACAATAATAACATTAATATATAGTTAGAAAATCAAATCTGAATATCTCTTAGATTTAGAAAGTCTACAAACTATTACTTGAAAAAAAAAACAGATCTTATGAATATATATTATCTTTAGAAAGTCTACAAACAAAAACAGATATTGTTAAAAATGCAAGATTGAAGATCTGTTACATGATATTCATACGAAATTCATCATCACCACAAAAAAAAAAAAAAAATTACATGATATCTCTTATTTTTCAGAAATTATCTACAAACTATATATAACTAAAATTTACATAACAGAAAGATAAATGATGCAAAATAAATATAACTAAAGTATCTAAAAGATATTAATAAACTGCATTCTATAAACAAAATCAACAACAAAATACACATTTTTTTCACCTTACTGAAACGGATTATAGATCTGTTGGTTAGATCCGTTTGATCAAACAGATCTGACTCAAGCGAGTAACAGATATGTTTTAGAAAGTCTACAATTTTAAATCATAAAAAAAAAAAATCAGAAAACTAGTAATTACATAGGAATTTCGGGGGCTTCAACCACTTCATTGTTCAGTCCATCAAGGTTAAAGATCTTACACTTTAGAGCTTTAGAAGGTGGCATTACTCGTCATTAACCATCAAAGATAAGCTTGGGTTAGTAAAGATTAGGGATTCTGTCTAGTGTAGAGATTAGGGTTACGGTTGGTTAGAGTTTTAGAGAAGGGTGGTAAGTGGTAAAGGATTTAGGGTTAGCTAAGAGGGTGTTTGATTTTTTAGCACTTCTAAGTGCTACCACTTACAAAGTGATAATCACTTAGTAAGTGATATCACTTAGTAAGTGATATCACTTGTAAGTGATATGGCGTTTGTTTTCTATCACTTCTAAGTGCTTGTATATTAATTCTAAACGTCATAAAAATGAGAAATTGTCTATTTTGACCTTAAAGTATTACATATTAGCATTTCATACTAATTCATTATGCTCGCGAGTTTGGATACAAGAGAACTACGATTTATGAATGCTTTATGTCGAAAATATTAACCTCAAGTAATTAAAAATTATGAAGGAGAAATAACTTACGTTGCATCATGGAGTTTAGGTGGTTCCGTGATTAATGAAGGAAGAGATGTGAAAAAAATTTAAGAGAAAAGCTTAGGTGAAGGATGAGTGAAGAAGGAAAAAGGTCATTGATAAAGTCATAAAAAGATTTTTTTACTTATCAATTGTTTAAGATTTTCTTTTTAGTTATAATTACATTGGTAATTATTATATTCTGTAGGGATAGAAATGTCTTTTTTAGCACTTACTTTGACCCCACTTACAAGTGATATTCACTTATTAAGTGAAAAAACAAACGACCTAAAATTGCCGGCCCGCACTTATTAAGTGATTTAATCACTTAATAGGTTTTCGGGCGGGCGGGCGGACTCTATCGGGCAGACACTATCGGGCGGGTAGCGGACGGGCTTTTCGGGCCGAGACTCGGATTTGAGCCCCTGTCTGAATCCCGGCCCTATAAGCCCGAGCCATCGGGCCGGGTAAGCCCGACTCGGGTTGGCTACGGGTAGCGGTCTCCAACGGTCCGGGCCGGACCCGGGGCCTCATACCGTTTTTTCAGCCCTAGTCGGGACTCACCGGTATCGGTCGGACGGTATCGGGGCAAACCACCTAATTTACAATTAAATAATACCTAAATGAAAGGTTAAAATTCTGAGATTTCATTAACTATTCTTATACTTATAAATACCACTTAGTCACTTACAATTTACAAGTAAGATTGCAGTACTTCCAACAAAAAAAAAAATTAACATTACACTATTGGCGACATTTAAATTACAAAAACACAAAAGTGAAGGCAGAGAGAAGAACTTGAAGTGAAGAAGAGAGTCGAGAGATACGAAAGGGGAAGACACAGAGATGAAGTTGAAGTGAATAACGAACTAGGGTTAGCTGTTTACAACTTAGAACAGATGAAGTGATGAATGGAGGCAGAGAGCGAGAGAGATGATTCAGATGAAGGTGCGGCAAATGAAAAGAAGGGAGGTGTTTAGATGGTTTATATGGGGGAGGGTAGAATGTTATGGACTCTAGGATTTTAATCTAACGGTTGTGCATCATACTCGATTGGCTCCAAATATCAACCGTTGGATTAACCCTAATTTACTACGGGTAGCGGGCGGTCGGTCGGGTAGGTAGTTAATTCCGTACTTAATGGTCGGGCCTATCAATATTAACCATCGGTCTTTAATCGGACGGGTTAATCGGTACGGTCACCCGGTCAAAGGGCTATGACCAGTTCCCGACTGCTAACTACCCGACTGACGGTTCGGGCTTTTCCCGTCACGGGTATCGGGTACCCGCGATATCTAACGGACCTGGGCGGACCCAAGCGGGTACCGGGCTTCGGGGCCATTATCCCACCCCTAAGAGAAATAACAAGTTGGATTATACAACTCTTCAGACTTGTCAACAGTTGGTAGCCCAAGTGGTTCCAAGGTGTTGACATAAACTCCAGAAATCCCCGGAGGTCCCAGGTTCGAATCCCAGAGAAGGTGGAATCTTTGGTTATTTGAATTGGGGTTATTGGGGTGTAAATAATGTTGTTGGGCTTTACGCCATGTCTAACGACATATGTAGATCGTAGTCGACTTCCAAAAAAAAAAAACTCTTCAGACTTACTACTCGTAAACACTTCAATGACATGTGCTGAAGCTATGCAACAATCTTACAGTAGCGAACAAACTCGTTAACTAGACTCGCCGGATCTCAGGGCGGTGCCATGAGAACAGTAGCAACTTACTCAGCTTTATCAGAAATCGTAGAGATGTACTTCTATGAAACTTGTGCGTTTCTCAAATGACATGAATGTGGAGATGGTAAATCAAATGAATGTAAAGACCTGTGGAAACAATGTAAAAGAAAAAAAAATCTTCCTAATGCAGATATTTCTTTCAATATGTTTCTTACTTCAGATACAGATCCACGTTTGTTGCGTACTGTAAAAGAAAAAAAAATCTTCCTTATGTGGCATATTATATAATGCACAAAATTTTCTCAAAGAAATAAATAAAACGCAAAAGTGAAATGGACCACAAAATACTAATATTTTTTTGTGGAAGGTCCAAAATATGACTTCAGTAACACAATAAAATAAGTTCACTGTTAACATAGAATATGTCAAAAGTCAAAAAAGATACAATTTATTGAGTATTGAACAAATATATTCCTACATATATCTACTAATTCAATGTAGTAGTGACACATTCATGTATTTGTACGAGATAAAAACAAGTAAAAAAATAATAATAATTTTTTTCTTAGTTTATATTGTGTTTCAACTTTAAATTCAGTATGTTTTTTTTTTTTTGGACTAATCGTCCACCGACCCATCCAAAGTGGTTTGCCAGTATAACAATGGTTTTTTTTTTTTTTTTTTTTTTTGAACATATAACAATGGGGGCTTTCATCAAAAGAAAAAAAAATATAACAATGGGGGTTTTTTTTTTTTGTTGAACATATAACAATGGGTTTTAGAAATTGAAAAAAAGCAAGTAAAATTGTAAACGCACCACAAATTGAAATGAAAAAAAATTTGTTGGAGGGTGTGATTGCGGTAATCCTTGTGAAGTTCTGGAACCCTCTCTCGTCCTTTTGGTAGAATTCTTCTTCGTCTTTTTCACTCCCTCTTCTCTTTTCCCTTGAAAACCCCAACTCTACTAAACGAACGATCGTCTTAACTAACAATGGCGATTATTTCTGATTTTGAAGAGGAAGAAAATCACAATCAAGTTCACAAGAGAAAAACCTCATCTTCTTCATTTTCCGAATCTTCTGGAAGCTCCTCCATTGGACCTTACGATGGTATTCTGAAGTCCATCCTCGATAAACAGACTCCATTAACAGTTATTGAAACTGTTTTTGATTTTCTTCGCCGGAAATCTGATCTGTTTAAGGACGATGAAGTCGACAAGAAAATTTCTGCTCTGGTTTCTGCTGCTAAAGAGAAGTACAATGCGGACGAGGATAGTAAGACGAAGAAGAAGAAAGCCGAGGAAAGAGGTTTAAACGATGGCGGCAAGGCTGAGAAGCGGTTCAAAGAGGCGGAATCGTCCGTACCTACTCAGGTAGAAGTGACTGAGAAAATTGCTTCGTCGGAGGAGGAGAGTAAACCGGAGAAGAAAGATGATCCTACTACTGTTACAGGTTTACTTCTACTCTTCTGTGATTACTCTCTCTAGCTGCTGTTTTGTTTCTTATTTTTAGTTCAACTCTGCTGCTGACTTAATAGTAAAAAACTTTGAAACCCTATTTTCAAATCTTACTCACTCAAATCTTGTCTAGTATGTGAGCTTGTATGAAGCAACAAAAACACACCATTTGAATTGTTAGGCATTTCTAGGGTTTGTAGATTGAATGCTTCAAGTAATAACTTAAAGTCATAAGAGCAAGTCCAACCTCAGGCCCAAAGAGAATTGCAAACCCACCCACATTTGGATTTGGGATTTCCACTTAGGAGGAAGAGCATCCACCTAGGAAGTCAGTAATGTGTTTCCTGATATATTCCTGTTGTTCCAAACACTATTTAGAATACCATTCCTACTAATCCCGTCTCACTCCTGAGCTCTAAACATCCCATGAGAGTTCATCAACTCATTTTAGGTGAACGATTATTCTGGTTTGAAGTTTAGTCTCTAAGCTTCGTTACTTCGTACTTGTGAAAGAAGTCCATATATTTGGGTGCATCTTCTCCATTTTTAAGCTTTGGGAGTCGTTTTAAGTTTTGGATCCACAAGTCGAGCTTTATGTAAGTTTTTCACGAAGAGTCCGTTATGGGAAGTTCTCACTTTTTGACGGTGAAGGCAACTTTGGAGACTTGGAGTTTATCGATATTCATCTCCATTGGGTTGTTCTAGCTATAAGAATGTATATTCAATTACGATAATCTGTTTCAGAGGGATATAGGTCATGTTTCAATCTATTGTCTAATTGTCAGATTTACAACTTCCACTGCCATCTCGAAACCCTAAGTCCTACATGTCTATACACTAAACAAGGAAAAACACATTTTTGGCTATATCACAATGTTCCCTATGTTCTACTACCTAGATGAATCTGCTAAAAACCTAATCTTCTTGTCATGAATTCAATTTTTACAATCTGAGCAGCTCCAAACAATGGCAATGGCCTGGATATGGAGAAGTATTCGTGGACCCAAACCCTGCAAGAAGTCACTGTCAATATTCCTGTTCCCAGTGGAACTAAATCGAGGTTTGTTGCTTGTGAAATAAAGAAAAACCATCTGAAGGTTGGACTGAAGGGCCAGCCACCTATTATAGACGTAAGTCCTCTCACCATCGTTTCCTTACTTTCGGCAATTGTACTCCGATTTCTGCTGACTTTGGCATCTTCTTAATTTTCATCCAGGGTGATCTTTTCCAATCTGTCAAGGTCGACGATTGCTTTTGGAGCATAGGTAAATGACTACACCCAGAAATTTGTCGTTTAAGAGTATCATGAAGTGCGATGTTTATTGGATAACAACGATATAATTCAGAAACTGTGTATTTTATTATAGAGGATTCGAAGTTTATATCAATTCTACTGACTAAGCGTAATCAGATGGAATGGTGGAAATATTTGGTGAAAGGTGAACCTGAGATCGATACTCAAAAAGTGGAACCTGAAAACAGCAAGCTCTCGGACTTGGATCCTGAAACTCGCCAAACTGTGGAGAAAATGATGGTAGTTTCTCAATGCTGATTCTCTTTTTCTTTTTTCACCTTACGCTATGGTTCATATGATTAGTATGTCGGACATATTGGAGCGCTGCAATCTGTTGTTGTTTTAAATTTTGATGCTCTGATCAGTTATTATAGTTCGATAAAGATTTCTCGCCATTGTTGGGGTTTCTTAGTTGCTGATAGCAATTCTTTTGCAAGTATTGATACTTCATGCCATATTGCAGTATGATCAGAGGCAGAAGTCCATGGGTCTTCCTACTAGTGATGAGATGCAGAAGCAAGATATTCTTAAGAAATTCATGGCTGAGGTAAATAAATTCTCTCTCTCTCTCTCTCTCAACACAGGATGATAACTCATGTTTTTTTTTTTTACCGATTGCAGCATCCTGAAATGGATTTCTCAAGAGCCAAACTAGCTTAGAGTTCTTGCCATGCCTTGGATTGGAGAGGAGTATGGATTCAACGGCTTTTTCGAAGATAACATTTCGGAGCTGGTATTTTTGTGCAGTTTAAGTGTAATGGATCCTTTCCCTTTCCAAACTGAGTAGAAGGAAATTATTGTTAAAAAATAGTAAAGATGAAATGGTAAAAACATTATTCAGGAGGAGCAAAAAACTCAAATATGCATTAGTCATCCCAAAATTGACAAAGGTCATATAAAACTGCTTCTTCATCAACTTCAAGTGTGCAACCACCATGGTTATCTTGTTTTTGTAACTTCAACTTGGGAAGCATTTCAACCGACATTATTTTTCTACTCGCGCTCCTAAATCTAAAATCAAAACTAGATCAACTTTAGGTGCTATTTGTTCTTATTGTTTCGAGTTGGTGTTAGTGGTGGAGATGAATGAAGGAGGTAGAGGAAGATGCCCTCTTTCTTAAGGAAAATTTGGGGGTTCCAAGTGAGGTTATGTTTGGTAATAGCCCTTCGTGGAACTGAATATACTCTAATGACAAAACTTCTCTGATATCAATTGCAATCTCGAAAAGTTCTATTTTGGTGGAGGTGCCTTAAGTAACGTGAATAACTGTTGAAGTGCCTATAAAAGTTTTGAACCATGTATGACTCTCCTCCGACATAAAGCCCTCGAACCCAGAAGATGAAGATGACACTAATTAAAAACACGTGGCAGTAACCCATTCGGGCAGATGGATTTTGATACGACTGACAAACACTAGAGTTGGCACGTTTGTTTTCGTCGCATAACGATTCAAACGTTCATCTCATTTCTTCAACAAAAAAAAAAACAGGTAGACGGAGGATGGTGAACAAATAAAGAGAACAAGAACGAAACCCTAGATTAACATTTTAAAACTTCATTTTCTTTCAAGATTCATACTCACAATAACAAAGAAGGTAACTTCGCTACATATAATTATCTCTCTTTTTTTTTCATTTGATTGAAAAATTAACTATCGGTGTTTTTTCTTGAAACCCTAGATCCATTCTATTCAAAAGAATATGAAAATGTTCTTATTAGTCTCCTTCTGTAATTAATGTTTTCAAGTATTTGATTGTAAGCTTATTACTGCAATATTGAGATTCTCTAGAAGCAGATTTACGATGAAATGATGTCTTTCTAGTAATGAAACTGTTTTTGTCAATTTCCTTTCGTTTTCCTTAATCTTATTCCAAATGCTTGTAGTAGGGTTTATTGTTAGATAAAAATAGAATCTTTTTCAAGTTTGGATTTAGGTTTAGGAATTATAAAATGTTAGCTTAGAAGACACAGAAACTTCACAATGCAAATGTCGATTGAAGGTTTAGGCTGAGAATCTATGAAAAATGTTTGACTTAAAATTGTGCCCCCCCC
>BEHA01050187.1:602256-635945 GCA_002897215.1 Eschscholzia californica subsp. californica
CCCCCCCCCCCAAAAAAAAATGGCATGAGTTTGACCCGTACAGGTTTGTATTGAAGAATACAGGTGCTTTTCATGCTAGTCATATTGCATGCATCCAACAATTCATGCATGTTTAGGACAGTTTTGTTTAATTTTAGTGTTATGGTTTTGTCCTTGTTTAAGGGGGAAAGTGAAGTAAAAAATAGTAACAAAATAACAATTAGAGAAATTTGGGTTGGACTTCTCTAGGGTCAACTTCGAACTAGTTTACTGGACTCGTAGTTAAGAAACAAACAATAATTTGAATCGAGATATGTAAAAAATATATAAATTTAGGCATTTGTAATAATTTTCATAACGTTTTTGAACCCTAGACCGTTTCTCTTGAGTCATTTTTATGGGGTTAAGAAATGCTATTAGTTTTTGTTAGCAAATAAAATGAATGGCTCATATTTCCTCTAAACGGCCTCTTAAGTTACAATCTTATATTTGTAGTATGTATTATTGTATTATTGTATATGACAAACTACTATTAAATTCTTATGCTTCGTTATGTTAGTTAACTATATAAGGACATAGGCTCATTACATACAGAATTTTCCCAAACACATAAATCTGCAGTTTGAAAACGTAGAGACACGAATCTAGTTCTCGCCTAAAGTTAGGGCACAAGTCAAATTTCCAATAAAGTTTAAGTTAAAATGGTTTTGTCCTCTAGATCCGAGCACATTTGTAACACAGTATGGAAAAACCTGAAGGAGCAGTACCAATTTTGTATGCTGCTGATCCTTGACCTTGATATTCATCAGATTTTGCTTACCATATTCATCATCATTTATACATTCTATACTAAGGTATACATATTTCTAGTTAATGATTTTCTCCTCAGGTGCAGATTCCCTTTTGAAGATCACAAGAATCGAGGAAAGAGGAGCACAAAGGTCAATGGCTTCTCCAAGGGAAATATTTGGTTTTGCAGGCCCGGTTCATCTTACTGCTATTGACTGGTAAAACTTTATCCCATTCGTCTCTGCTTTCTATAGTCATCTCTTTTTTTTTTTCCTGAAAGGAAATGGTTTCCTCCACTTGACTTGAAACTTACTATGGGTATTGAAGGTTGATATGATCGAGTTTGAATAGGTTTAACTAACGCAGATTGAGCTTTAGAATAACTGGTCATTCATTTGTTTGATGTTTAATGCTTGTATACATTTATTACATTCTACGCTTATATTTTGTTGTTTTCAAGTTAATGATCAAGTACTGAGATGATATTTTTGCAGGAAAAATACATATCATCAAAGATCAGTAGGAGCAAGCTTGGTTCAGGCGGTTTATGTCTTAGAGAGAGACCGGCAAGCAAATCGCCAAGGGCCCAATGCTCTTGCTCCTCCTTGGTGGGAGTTCTTCCATTTTCATTTGATTCGAACACTTGTTGATGAAGTCGATTCCTCCATATTTGGTGCTATCTACGAATACAAACCATATAGTAGTGATTGTGTCCACTTGACACATGGTAATGGCAGTATGCAGTTGATACAGGGTGCTGCTCCGCGGCACGTGATTGCCTTCCGAGGCACAATCACTAAAGGAGATGCTTTCTCACAAGACCTTAAATTAGACATTGAGTTGATCAAGAATGGACTTCACTTGAGCCCACGATATGAAGTCGCAGTTCAAGCTGTTCGTAATGTGGTTGCTTCTTCTGGAGATATGAATATCTGGTTAACTGGCCACTCTCTTGGATCAGCCATGGCACTACTCGCTGGAAAGGAAATGGCTAAGACGGGTATATATCTTGAAGCCTTTCTTTTTAATCCGCCGTTCTTCTCGGCTCCAATCGAAAGAATTAAGGATAAGAGAATAAAACATGGGATTCGAATTGCTGGTAGTTTGATCACAGCAGGACTGACTATAGCTATGAAAAAATACCACTACAAGCCTCGCTCAGAGGATCCATTTTTTGCTTTATCCCCATGGATGCCATGTCTGTTCGTTAATCCATCTGATCATATCTGCTCGGAGTATATTGGTTATTTCGAGCACAGGACGAAGATGGAGGAGATTGGAGCAGCAGGAATTGAGAGGCTGGCAACCCAGAATTCGGTAGCGGGTCTTTTCTTTAATGCAGCTGGAAGGGAATCGGAACCACTTCATCTCCTTCCTTCAGCCAATCTGACTGTTAATTCAAGCCCATCTAATGATTTCAAACAAGCCCATGGAATTCACCAGTGGTGGAATCCACATTTCCAAATGGAATCTAAGCTATATCATTACAGATAGTTAGTTCCCAGGAGTCAGGTACATATGCTCATTCATTAACCAAACTCTATATTCTATAAACACTTCCTTGTTACAGTTTTATATTGACATACATATCATCTAGCTTCTATTAATTGAAGATGGTTAAAATAAAAAAACTTGCTTCAGTTTTCTTGATTGATAGGAGTTTGGTCATGGGATAGATCGAAAGAACGAAGAACTGCAAATTTTTCTTAGATACTTTATGGGAAGATTAAAGGATTCTAAATCTGATTATCACGATAATACCAGCAGACAGGTCAAATTGAGCAAGAAGAATGAATGTTTTCTTCTATCGTTGCAGATATTATTATCGTGAATGAACGGAGGAGGGGTCATTCTTCTTGTTGGGGTTACTAACCCACTTTATTTTGTGCAACATTTGGTACGCGAATCTCCCTCGCCCTTATATTCTGAAGTGGATTGTTCGAACCATAGTGGGGCTTAAACCCTTTGGACAGTTTATAATCATATCATGATTATCAGATAAATCTTTATACACAGCTTTGAATCAATCTTTGTTACATCTCATATAAAGTATTGTTCTTTTTTCCTTATTTGACGATTTGGAAGGTGATTCATTAGATTTATTCTTCTGCTGCTTCTGCAACTATCAGCAGAGTTGTGGTTTGTCTACTACTTCTTTTACTAAAAGATCAAGAGTTATGGTTCCTACTTTTTTTTTTTTTTTCTCTCTTTTTGGGTTCCTCTTTGTGTGGTTTCACATCAGTCTACATGTTCTTCCAACTCCAAATTACAATGGGAGCCAAAATCGCAATTGGATTGTGGTACTGCTGGAAGGAGAGATTTGACATTGTTTTTAGAAACAAAACTCCATCTATTAACTCAGTGATTAACAATGCAAGTTGGTTAATTCATCAAATGAGTTATAAAAAAGAGCAGAAGAAATATCATATCAAAATTGCATACAAATCATCAACAACAAAGTGCAATTAGTAGATGGAGAGGCTATCGCTCTAAAAGAAGTTATCAGGAGGGCAATTGATTTCAAGATTAGAAAGGTGGCTTTTTTTGGGAGGATTCCGGGATTATCATATCAGGGAATATTCTACTTTTCAAAGAACATTGTATTTCTCGGACCTAAAAAGCTTTTGTCCCAATAAACAAATTCTAGATAACATCGTGGTGACATAGGGTTCACGCCATGCATATTTCGAAGGCGAAAAGAGAAGAGTTCTCTTTGAAAATAGATATGGCCAAAGTCTATGATCGAGTGAGTTAGCCTATTTTAGAAAAATTGTTACCAGCTACTGGTTTTGGGCCTCAGTGTCTGCCCCAATATTAGCCACAATCCATGATTTAGGCAGCACCTAGGTCAACTTAGCCCAGTTTTACATGGTATAGGTTTTCTTTTTCTTGTTATAGGCCTGCCTCGAGACCACCCAGGCTTTTGAAAACGCCAACCCCACCGATGAAGCCTCTGATAGTTAGTAGGATTGTGAGATCTTCTTAAGCAATGCCGGATTAAACGATGACCCTTTGAGCTCAATACATATTCGCTCCTTTCAATGAGCTTTATTTGAGTTGTCTATAGTTTAAGAGTTTCATCCCATACCTATAATAGATACTCTTTTTTGTAGGTTGGGTTGCTGCAGTCCTTTCTTCTACTGTCCGAAATTATCTTATTGATTCCGACAAGGGAATGTGCCTGGAGAGTCACCCTAATTATCTTCCAATAATATCTCTCTCATATCTCAATATTAAATATATCTTCTATATCTTCCAATATTTTGGTCTTGATCGTCAGATCTCTTCATCTCAATCCTTCTCATATCTCAATAAAGTTAGAGATACAATGCGATTATTTGGCAAATTGGAGACCGGACATCAATTAAGATTACATATGAAATGAATTTAACTTCAAAAAGATAAAAAAAAGTATGTTTTGAGAGAAATACAAACTTGATGTGCTTCTAAGTACGGGTGTGATAAAGATATTACCTCCATCCGGAATAGTGTTTGTGATGATTTTGTTGTTAGTAAATAAAAAAAAAACTCCAAATAGTTAGTGTCATATCTCTCTCTCTGTCTCATCTTTGTTTTTTGGAATACGTACCTCCACAACTACTAGCTTTATGTGCTAGAAACAAATAAAAGGGGGACAATGAACAGAATCAGCATCAACAAATAGAGATTGTGATAGAGAGAGCCATCAATTTTGGCATCTCCTTGCTCAGTTGCTTGCCAGGAAAGATGAAAATGATAGGTTTAATCGGCCAAGGTGTCTCTATTCATGAGCTTGTTCTTATATGCCGCCTCCCCGGCCTAACCAATTGACTTAACAAGTAAGAAACAACGTATGTGTGAGTAAAAAAATCATTTCTTTTTTCGGCATATGTCAATCCCTTTGTGGTCAACTTACCTTTTTCGGTACAATATCTTACTAGTTCTAAATTTGGTTCATCTCATTGATTCTAAAAAAAAAATTATGTTCCATCTGTTTGCTTGCTTTGAGCACCGAAAATATTTGTGATAGAATGTTGGATGAAGCCGCGAGTTATTTCTTAAAAGTCACAAAGGGAACTAAAATGTTTATGTTGTTGAAGATCTTCAATAGTTGAGGAATTTGAATAGATTATAGGCCACATGGTTCAAGTTGTTGAGATGTTGTTGGAAGTTTGGTGTTGATTTTGTTAGCTTTCATTGAAATTCACAAGTTTTATGAGATTTTGATTAATGTAGTGTCAGTGTGTCACCCATCAATGTAATGCCCCCACCATGTTACTTGTTGGAAGAGACCATTGCCAAGAAAAAAAAAACAGAAGAAAAGAAAGGAGAAAAGAGATAATTCATCTTATTTTTAGATTATGTAATTTTCTAACATTTTTAAAGACCATTTGTCATATATCATAATTTACATCATACCCCCGAGGTACATATAAGACGTGAATTCTTCGTCGTTACAGACTCACTCAACAGATAGTTCAACTTGTTATTTTTTCCTCTTTGTATCTCTCTTTATTTCTCGACCATCTTCTCTACACATGAACACGTTCATTTTCAGTCTCTGTTGTCACAGAAGACAAGAGGATGATCAGTCTCCCCTATTGTCCAATAAGATCATGACATTTATCAAGAAAATAATATGAGAAATTTTTTAGAGAAAAAAAAAGGAAAATACGAAGTCAAAATAAATATTGTTAATAGATTTGTTAGAAGACCAACATCGGAGTCGACCAAAATATATAAGTCAAAAAATGAGGTTGCTACAATTATGATGTCTATAGGATTAACTAAAAAATTATTGAATTTTGCAACATTTAGAAATGGAGTAGATAATATACAATTATTTTCCGAAGGGGTTAAACAGTAAAAGAAAGACAGTAAGAGGGCACTAATTGAATTTTCTATTATCTCATGCATCGCGCTGTACCTTACACTGATAGTCCCGCTACAAAAGCCACCCCAGTTGAAGGCAGCCAAGACGACCCGAAAATAAATCGGCCCACCGTAAATTTAGCTGCTTCTATTGCTGAAGTTATGACCCGATATCCACTCCATTTGACCCGTTGCCCGACTCCAGAACCCGGCCCATAATCCATATATTCTCCATAATACAAAGTATCTAGAGCAAAAGTATCGTTCCATTCTAACCAACCACGTGGATGTATGTGATCACCCATGTATGATAACATATAAACAGTTCTAGAATATAATTTCCATGGACGGCCCAGATAGGTCGATATATTTGCTTTCACTTTCTCGAGATCCGGTGTAGCTAATATTTTACAATTATGTATTGAAATTCCTGTATTTTGATTTGGATCTTTTCTACCTTGGGCTGTAATAGTATTCTTCTGTAGCCCAGTTGTACTTCGAGCGTAAATGTTACAACTCTGTAAAACGACTGCAGCATTTCCAAAAATAAAATCAACGGTGCCGTAGATATCACATTCCCTGTAAAATTGACGTTGTGAATGAACGTATAAAGTATCCTGATATCCTATTATATTACACCTATATATGACAGCATGATCTGCCCCAATTCTCAGGGCAACGGCTTGGTGTTTTTCGGGGCCTGCCCAATTCTCAAATGTTATATCTCTTGCCATGAATCCGGCCCCAGTTGCAGCTGCAAAGAGGATGATAGAAAAATGAAGGTTAGTTGGCTAGAAGTAACTTAATTCTATTTGATATGAATCTAACTAGTGATTTTTTTTTTTGTTGAAATGTCATTTGATCATGTGTTTATTATTGAGGGAAATCTTTTGCTTCCCCAATCAACCCACTGAAAACAACTCACATATAGTCGTATCATGATTCTGAGCACATATTTTGTAGTTCTCGTCATATTATTCACTTTTAATTGAGGAAAAGAAAAAACCTTTATGATATGACGGTGATGGGTGACACCCATGCATGCATGCCATCAGTGTGAGGTGCATGCATTCATGCAATCCATGATCCATGTTGTTATCATGCCACCAAATGCTTGGGCATTGGCACATGGGTGTAGTACCAAACCTTACCATCTTAAGTTTAGAAAAGAGTACAACTTTGCAGTTTGACCTTAGTAATAATTAGGACCATTGAGAAAATTTATGAATTAAGTACCAGTTTGCGAAAGAGATTAATAATTATGGTATCTGAATTTTGTGATGAAATAATGGTATTTCATCTATTTATTTTTAAAGGTAGATTCCGATAAAAAAGAACTCCTATCCTTCATACACCTTTGAAAAAAGTATGCAAGTTGATGTGCTATTGTATTTGGGGTAGCTACCCTTCCTCTGTGGGTCCTTTCCCCACAGTAGAAGGTTAGGTGCCAAAACTTCTAAACTTCCTTCGTGGTCCTATCATATTTAATTTTTCGAATATCAAAAAGTTTATAATAATATCGAACTAGTAAAAGTTAGATATTATGAAAGGAGTCTTACCAAAGGAAGCAGTGTGGAAAGTGGTGAGCCCATCCATAACGCTTTTTCCACCAGAAATGACTGTTTTACCTTTACCATCTCCGATAAACATCAAATTCATCTTTTTCTTTCCCACTTTCAAAAATTCCTCTTCGTACCTGAATAGAACACAAACATATTATATACCAATCGGGTCCCTCTGTTTTCTATGAATGACCTTTTAAACGATAAACTAAACCCTTTTTAAAAAAAATACATAAGTGGGGTGACGCAAGATATGAGAACAACATGGCTTCTATAATTGTGGGTCATTTACATGTAAAGTCTATTGATGGATGTAAAAGACGTGTAAGAAATAAAAAAAAATAAAAAGAATTGGACGAGAAATTGGTGAACTCCCATAATTTTTCACAATGGCAACGGAACGTGAATGGGCTATGTCAAGTCGACACAACCCAAGCTAAAACTCTATCTAGATTAGGGGTTGAAATGCTAAAGAGAACAAGATATCATCCTAGCAAGTAACAATACCAACTATCATGTAGCAATCAAGAATATTTAATTTGTATATAATTACCTTCCTGCCCTTATGTAAATAATTGTTCGATGATAACTCTTTTCCGGAGCGGCTTTAATCGCTGCACTAATCGTTTTATACGTTCCGTCGCTTCCGTTACTGTCTTTTGATACCACAATATCAGCTTGTAAAGCCGATATAGGCGTATCCAACATTCTTCTCTCTTTCCTTGTCATCCAGTTCGGAAAACCACTCTTATCCATAGCAAAACCACCTCCCAACAATTTCCTCCTCCTATTTTGAATTGGAATACCACTAAACTCATCCTCACCACCACTTGAATCGGAATAAATCGCCAAACTATTACTAACTAACTCACCAAGATCTCTCAATTGTTGAGACATCTGATTTTTCACATACCCATTATTCAAATCTTCAAATCCTTCCGTACACGTGTCATGATTTGTTAGTGCAGCACTAAGCCACGTCATCACATCATCAGGTGACCCTACTTTTTCTTCATCGGACGTTGTTGATAAAGCGACTAAATTTAACGAACGTGAGAGCTGATCCATCGAATCATCTAATAACTCTAAACAGTCCTCGTATGCTGACCGTACACGTTTCTCCATATCTAAATTAGTAATTTCTGAAGCGTCGGAAAAAGCTCTACCGACATGGACGAGGGTCATGTTCACCGAAATATGAACGAGGTCACGTTCACCTGCTGTGAGTGAACCAGGAAAATCGACAAGCGAGTTAACACAGAGATCGGGGTACCGAGTTTTACTACAAGTTTTGGAAATTGCTTGTGTGGGTTTTCTCTGAACGATAGATTGAGATGAATCCGAATCTTTGGTTCGGATACGAACCAAAGTTATAGCAGAGATTATACAGGCGAGAAGAAGGAAGAGAGATAGAAGAGAGAGAAGAAGTAATTTGCGTTTTCTTTTGGGTTGTTGGGTTGATGATGACGAGGTTTGCTGGGTCGGATTAATATCAGCAGATTCTTTGCGAAATGAAGGAATTGAATCGATCAATTTGGAAAATCCGAGCTTATCATATCCCATTTTTCAGATAAGTGATGATGCTATAGCTTCTTCCTCTCTCTCTCTCTCTCACTCTCTAAAATTGATGAAGAGAGAGTGAAGAAGAAGAAAAAGAAGGGTAGAGAGAGAAAGAAGAAAAGGAATTAAAAGGGGGGATATGAAATTCGGTTAGGATTTTTGTAAGTGACTTTATAGTAAGAGAGAGTGAGAGAGAGAATAATGGGAGTGGGTGTGGAGGTGCTGTCCATGGATACCATTAGCTATTGTCCTAAATTTAGTGCACAATAGTAAGAGTAAAACCAACAAGATTAGAGAGAGAGATAGAGAGAGGAGAATATGACACTCCTCTTCACTCTCTAATGGAATAATTATAGACCATGACAAGAGAGTGTTTAAGCTCTTTGGGTAAAAGTTGAAAAAGTAAGAGATGAATAGTTGTGGTTCATGGGAAAGGCACTTTGTTTTCAATTAACAATTATAATCAACCAACAAATCTACCACTACTCATAGTAACTTTTTGATCTTGGATAACAGAAAAATTAGGAATGACCAGTGCACCATGGAGATCAATTCCAAAGACTATTTAACTTCTGTATATCACATGGACTAACTAATTTTATTTTATTTTTGGGTCAATTTCAATTGGTTTGGACCCACAAATTTATGACCGACCGAAAAATTTGGCCTTCTATTTATGACCAACTAGAAGATTTATAGTCCTAATTTGTCTTTCAATTTAGCCCCAATATCTTTGATTACGTTGAAACGTGACCGTCGATGTTCTCTTTTGCTTTTTCACTCTCCTATTCTTGGAAAAGAGTCCTCAATAGAAGTCAATCAGCCATCTGTGGGAGACTTTCATCATCTTCATGTGTCTCTAGAACAAAAACCCATGGATTTCATGCGGGTTTTCCTCTAGAGAGGGATGGAGATGGTGGAAGGATAGTAACAAGAAAGAAGGAAAATGATTTATTTTAGAGTTAATTCCTATATGGCCCCCTACTTTGTGACCAGCTTCCTTTATGGCCCCCTTTTTTTTCGTAAATTCAAATATGGCCCCCTTTTTTGAGGTAAATGTCCTGAATACCCTTCTTATTAATATTTTTTCAACATATAAAAAAAAAAAAAAACTTGAATTCCACCTCACTTCCTACTCCCCCACACATATCTCTCCACATCATCTCTCTCTCTCTCCACCTCTTTCTCTCTCTCCTACTCACCTCTTTCTCTCTCTCCAACTCATCTCTCTCTCTCTCTAACTCACCTCTCTCTCTCTCTCCAAGTCACTCCTTCTTCTCCGACGGAGGTCGCCGGCCGGAAAATTTTCCGGCCGGCGACCTTAAAAAAAAAAAATATATTTTTTTTACCTCTTCTCTCTCTCTCTCTCTAGAAACTCCGCCGAAGGGGAAACCCCTTCGCCGGAGAAGGTCTGTTCAAGAACAGACCTCAAGGTCTGTTCAAACGAACAGACCTCAAGGTCTGTTAAAAAACGAACAGACCTCAAGGTCTGTTAAAAAACGAACAGACCTCAAGGTCTGTTAAAAAACGAACAGACCTCAAGGTCTGTTAAAAAACGAACAGACCTCAAGGTCTGTTCAAACGAACAGACCTCGAGATCTGTTCACGAACATATCTGGTCTGTTCGTGAACAGACCTTCAAGGTCTGTTCTCCGGCGAAGGGGAAACCCCTTCGCCGGAGTTTCTAGAGAGAGAGAGAAGGGGTAAATTTTCCGGCCGGCGACCTTCGTCGGAGAAGAAGGAGTGAGTTGGAGAGAGAGAGAGAGAGATGAGTTGGAGAGAGAGAGATGAGTTGGAGAGAGAGAGAGAGATGAGTTGGAGAGAGAGAGAGAGAGGTGAGTTGGAGAGAGGTGACGTGGAGAGAGATGAGTGGTGGAGAAGGAAGTGAGGTGGAATTTAGGTTTTGTTTTTTATTTTATTTTGAAAATACATTAATCAGAGGGGTAGTTATGACATTTGTCTGAAAATAGGGGGCCAAATTTGAATTTACGAAAAAAAGGGGGTCATAAAGGAAGCTGGTCACAAAGTAGGGGGCCATATAGGAATTAACTCTTTATTTTATTTTTCAGGATGTAAGTCTTCACTCAATGGTCGATCGACCATTTGCATCCACTCTTGCCGACGAGGAGGAGAGAGAAAAATGGCCTTGAGGATGGAAGAATATATTGACTATTAAGTTTGACTAATGAAATCAATCTTAACTCTTGTATGCTAAATTAGAACATCGTTACATGTGAAAGACAAATTTTCCAGTTAATCACAAATTCTAATAAAAAGTAATTAACTTTTTTTTTTTTTGTAGTGAAATTAGCCCTTATGCTAAGAGTAATTGTATTGATGACACAAATTGACATAACACAACAATATGATAGAATACCCTTGTCAAGCCCAAGTTGAACAAAGTTGTGGGCATATATATGTGGATTAAGGACAATCAACCACAGCTAAATTAACCCAATCTTTAATTTTGTACAACATTATTTCCTTCAGATTTTTATGTGGAGTTTATATGAACATGTTTTGGTTGAAACTCGTATGAACATGGTATAGTCAATTGGCATATGTTTCAATTTTTCAAACTATTTTCATCCTAATAAAATCACATGGTAACGGTTAATGTGTATAAACTAGAATGGGTTTTGATTGGTTTTTCTCTTTCTTTTCCTCTTTTATAGTTGGATTCATAATAATAAGCCTTGACAAAGAAAGGCCAACAGTGGACCTAATAACAATAAGTTAATGATAGTTAATCTTCACCTAACATAACAAAGGTCGATGCTGTAATATTCGTTCTCTTTATGGTATACAAGTTCAAGTCTCTTTCAGCTTTTTGTTCAATTACTTAACTAATAAGAATGCCTCACAATGTAGTTCTAGGGCAAGGATAGTAACTAGTCATTTGAAGTTTGCATATGAAATTTAAAACTTATGGTTCTTAGGAATTAACCGAAATGTGTATAAATTCGTCTAGATTGCGAGGATTATACATAAGAAAAATTGATTTAATGAATTTATACATAAGTAGGTACTGTCATTTGGTTTAACTCGTAAACTATGCGTATCTTTAAAGAAATATACAAAAGAAAAAACAACTAGATTTTGCCGTGTGGGTCAATCAGTTGATCATTTTAAGGTATGATTAACAGTTTAAGCATTATTACATTTTTCAAATTTAGATTTACATATATAGATTTGAATACAAAATAATTAATGGGCCCCTATTTAGAATATACTTTTGGGTGTCTTGGTGGACTATGAGTTGCTTAAACATAATGACAGTGTTATTTTTCTATCTCATTATTCTTTCAAGATTATAAAATTTCAATTATGGCTTTCTTGAACAAGGCAAGTAATTTGGGGGAAATTCTTAAAATATCAAAAGCATAACCTCAAGCTATGATTTCTGTTGCAACAAAAAAAAAGCTCTCATTTCTAACTAAAAACCCTAAAAGGTCTCACTTTCTTTTTCTATTTTTCATCTGTCCGTGTAACCAACAGTCAAGATTTAATTATGAAAGTTACTTTTCAAAAGGCAACCTAAAGAGATCAAAGTAGTAGATTAATTCCCAAAGAGCAAAATAGTCTATGGCAAACATAAATGATATACAAACGATCACACAACAAGAATTCTTATTTATTACGCGCATAATAGAGAGATAGAGTCACAGAGGAGGAACAAGTGAGAGAACGGGTTTTTCTTTTTCTCTCTTGCATAGGTGACGAGTTTAGTTTGTGTTTTGTTATGTATTATGTATTGTGTTTATGTGGTAACGATTATAATACGATTATAATAATAGTTATGGTAGAACTAAAGACTTTATAGGAGTGGGTAACATACATATTTTACCACCTAACTGGAATAAACTTAACTACACAAAATCCTTTTTTTACCCTCTGAGTCTCCGTACCTTTTTAATACTCGCCACAAAATTAAACTTCATTACTTCCATCTGATATAAATTCCATATA
The DNA here is from genome assembly GCA_002897215.1 of Eschscholzia californica subsp. californica. Taxonomy (NCBI): domain Eukaryota; kingdom Viridiplantae; phylum Streptophyta; class Magnoliopsida; order Ranunculales; family Papaveraceae; genus Eschscholzia; species Eschscholzia californica. Next base: position 614,967 of record BEHA01050187.1, read on the forward strand.
ACTAATATGATAGAATTTGAAAATTTTCTATTTTATTTTAAGAGGTACCTCGAAAGAACAAAGGTCTTTTTAAAAGAACTTCTTTTCACTTTTTTCGTACAGATAATGATAATCTATATGACTTGGTTTGGATCAAATCCATTTTGTAATCAAGTTAGTTATAGATACTTTCTTACAAAAGGAAAAAGAAGGACTCATCACCAACTCAATTACTAAAAAGGAAAAAAGTGGATGGTGCATAATCTTAATGCTTTTGATATCGACAAAACCTATAAAGTCCACTTAAGTTTGGCCGCTATATATATCTTTCTACTGGAAAAATCGGTGATCATATTTATATAAAAAAAGTATTGATATTTCACTTTAGTCCCAAATTTATCTCCACATTCCAATGTAAAGGTTTGTATAATTGTATCTCCTCCCATCTCAGTACATATGAAACAACTAAAGCCAGGCTAGTTAATAAATTTGCCAAAAATGTTGCCCTTCGTATTTCCGATTGTAACGTTTGATGGTTGGTATTCATCATACTGATGGAAAACGAGAGTAATAGTTTAAAAAGATAGCTCTCAATTTTTTTTTCTATAAGACAAATATCGATGCCATTTGAAAAATCGAGAAGATGCTTTTGATTGTAAAGGTTAGCAGTTGGTACTTATCTTATCAACGGAAAACCAAGAGTAATATTCCAAAGATTAGCTCTCAATTTTCCATTTACAAGCACTTTTAGAAGACTAGAACAAACATAGTATAGACAAGTCTGGAAGTTAGATATTAATCAATTTAATCCATATTCAAGTCACTTTCGACAGAGTAACCTTTTATTGGAAAATTATAGTTCTACCTTAAAATCAAACGATTGATTACAAGTATTTCAACCGAAAAAAAAATGAACAATTGGGTACAAGGGAGTACCATTTATGTGTTATAGCATCTTAAGGACTATTAGTGACCCTAAATATTTCAATTGCTTATGATACACTTTTTTAGCTTCTCTATTTTTAAACGAAACACTTGGTAGAAATGTTTTGCCCAAATGTGGAATAGACTTGGATTATGAATTTACGATCTGATTATGTAATTGGTTGTAGTTGAAAACCACCTCACTTGGGTGCCACCATGGGCCTAAGTCAAAGGCGCTCAAAAATGTCTTTAACTCCACACCTGCCAGGGGTGCCTTTAGTAATAAAGGGGGCACCATAGAACTTCCCTTTCCTCTTAACTAATGACTTGCAGCTTGCTCAAGCTAGAGGGAGCAATATAGAACTTCCCTTTCCTCTCAAGTCTTAACTAATGACTTGCTCAAGCCAGAGGAGGGCAAAAATAAACCGAAAACAAACCAAATCGGGAAAGTTTTTTGCATGAACAATCTAAACCGGCTTAGATTGGTTTGGTTTTGGCTTGAATAACTTAAAGTCGACCAAATCCAACCAACGTATAACGGATCCTATAATAGTACGTTAAAATGGTATATTTAGTAGTCTATAATATAGAATATAAGGTAATTCTATGAACTCATTGACATGATCTAAGAGTCATATTTTGAGGCCTATCTTAACAAAGACGATCTTTTCCCAGATTGAAACTATGGTTAGGCTTATACTATTGAATCTTTTCATTTGTAATGATCGATATAAAGTTCATTTCATAGAAATATTTCAATGTTATCATGTTAGTTTATATAATGATGATGATATATTGAGAGGGATTGAGATATGCTATTTGGCCATGTTCATATGAACTCCACATGAAATTTTACATAAAAAGAGTTAGCAATATAAACACCACCACAATTATAGAGTTAGCAATAAATCAAGTATGAGTAATATTTCCAAGTTTGAACTTCAAAGAGTACAGGAACTAGTATGTAAAAAAGAAACAATTATGAATAGCAAAGTAAATGAATGCTAGTTAGGTATACTAAAAATACGTCTTATCGATGTCGATGGCGAAGCAGAGCTTGGAGCCACTTTGGGCTGGTAATCTAAAGCACCAAAGAAGAACTTGATCAAGAAATGGTACCATATTCAATTTGTCAACCATCTTATTCCAGTCCTTTGTGAATACGTATTTGTTGAGACTTTTCCATCTCTTGAAATCAACTTCCCATTTTATACCCTTATGATCAATCACCATTACACTCAGACCTTTCTTCCTCTCGTTCTTGTTGTTGCTATTAATCACCATTGCATTAAAACTTCTATTCCTCTTCTTCTTCTTGTTATTGTTATTGTTGTTGTTGTTGTTGTTGTTGTTGTTGTTGTTGTTGTTGTTGTTGTTGTTGTTGTTGTTGTTGTTATCACTTGAAGTGGTAGTAGTAGTAGTAGGGATGGAGATAAGAGCATTTTGGTTTTCTTCAGTTGTCATGGAAATAAGAGCGATGCCCTTTTCTTCAGTTGTCATGAGCTCTTCTAGAGCTTGACAACGAGGGAAGAAGAATCTATTGAGTTTGGAATTTGTATCGCTTCGAGTAAGCCGCTTTGATGTTAGAAACAAGGGTGTTGAACCATTTAGTTTATGAGTAATGATCTCTTGCATATTATGAGGCATTATTGGTGGTAGCATTAATAGTGGTGCTGGTGGTGTTGGAGTAGTCTTCTTCTTATTCTTGTGTTTCTTCTTTGTGGCACATTTTTTGTGTATAAAACCATCCTTTATGAGTCGGTTCCGAAGGGAAGTTTTCAGAGCAACTGTCATAAGTATGTTTAAAGAACAGGGGAGACTAGGAATTGATGAATACAGAAGAACCCTGATTGAAAATATTACTAGTAGTTATGTAAGAATCAAAATTCAATGAAAGAATGAAAAAGAATTCAAGAAGTGATTAAAGATTCCACTAATTACTAAATTGTCTTCCAGGAGGATCTAATTTAACAGAAAAAGAATCACCAAAAAAGACAACTTGGAATGAATAATAATAATACCTGCTTAATTAAACACAAGAAGAACCCAATCAAGATTCTTCTTCTTCTTCTTCTTCTTCTTCTTCTTCTTCGTCTTCTTCTTCGTCTTCTTCTTTAGAGTTGTTGGAATGAATATTATCAGATGAAGAATGGTAGTAGTAGTAGCTATAGAAGACGACTAATGCCCTAACCCATTTATATATACTACTGTATAAGAGATTTCTCTCCGAACTTGAAAATGTTTCTGATTGGGGTAATAATAGTCTTTAACAAGTTTCTATTTTTCTCACCATTTTTATCTCTCCACGATTCCTTCATTATATAGGAGTACTACTCTGTTTCCTCAAACTTGGATATCGATTTGAAATAATCCCAACGGACATTAAAAGGCGGTTGATTTGGGATCGTTGGATGTAAATCGATTAACGACCATTTATAATTTAGGGTTGTTTCTCTATAGCCCTAGTTTGTTACTGGTTTCCTATCTAACCCCCTAGTGTTTGGGAATTACACATTTGACCTCCTTTTTGAAACATTTCACATATTCCAAATTCACTTATTCCATATTTTCAAATATACCCTTGGTCTAACTTTTCACTAGGTTATATCTTCTAAGAACATTCTTTATAGTTCTTGTTCATCATTTATCTTCTCGGCGATCTTCAAACTTAAAAGACCTCCGTCCATTAATGAGGTGCAATTTTTTGTCTAAGTTTTTTATTCAGAATATTCTTTTGAGTTAATTCCTATATAGCCCCCCTACTTTGTGACCAGCTTCTTTTATAGCCCCATTTTTTTCGTAAATTCAAATATGGCCCCCTATTTTCAGGTAAATGTCATTACTGCCCTTCTTAATTCTAAATTTAAAACATTAAAAAAAATTTATTTCCACCTCACCTCTCTCTCTCCACCTCATCTCTCCCTACACCTCACCCCTCTTTCTCTCTCTCCAATTCACCTCTCTCTCTCTCTCCAACTCACCTCTCTCTCTCTCCAACTCACCCCTTTCTTCTCCGGCAAGGTGGTCGGCCGGAAAATTTTCCGGCCTGCCACCTTCAAACCTAAAAAAAAAAAAAATTCTCTCTCCTCTCTCTCTCTAAATTTTTTTTTTTAATCTCTCCACTCTCTCTCTCTCTAAAACTTCGGCGAAGGGGAGTTCCCTTCGCCGGAGTTTTAGAGAGAGAGAGTGGAGAGATTAAAAAAAAAAAATTTAGAGAGAGAGAGGAGAGAGAATTTTTTTTTTTTTTAGGTTTGAAGGCGGCGGCCGAAAAATTTTCCGGCCGACCACCTTGCCGGAGAAGAAAGGGGTGAGTTGGAGAGAGAGAGAGAGAGTTGAGTTGGAGAGAGAGAGGGGTGAATTGGAGAGAGAGAGAGAGAGAGGGGTGAGGTGTAGGGAGAGATGAGGTGGAGAGAGAGAGGGGTGAGGTTGAAATAATTTTTTTTAATTTTTTTTAATTTAGAATTAAGAAGGGTAGTAATGACATTTACCTGAAAATAGGGGGCCATATTTGAATTTACGAAAAAAGGGGGCCATAAAGGAAGCTGGTCACAAAGTAGGGGGCCATATAGGAATTAACTCTATTCTTTTTGTTATTTGTTATTTTTTTAATTATTTTTCTCTTTCTCCATTTCAGTCTCTATCTTTATCCCACTATATCCTTACCAACCCTAACCAAATCTGACGACGTTCTCGAAGAATAATGTTCATCTCATCTTTCGAATAACCACCGCATCCACTCCACCACCATCACTTTTCTTTTCTCTCTCTGTTGATTGAGAGGGGAAAGGGCCTCGATCGATTGTTCCATTAATCCCTCGATAAAGGGTTACAAAAGCTCTCTTAATCGAGGGTTACAACCTTGACCGAAATCCTAGTGTGAAGGTTAATGGAACTCGCGAACTAGGGTTTTGAGGGTTCCATTATTCTCTCATTTGAGGATTACAATATCTCCTTCTATCAAGGGTTATAGTAGCTCTTTTCATCGAAGTTTACAATTAGATCCCTTGATTAAAATGATAATTCGGAGGTTGATAGAATCCCTTGATTAAACCCATAGTTCAGATATTAATGGAACCCGCAGTTGATTATTTGTTGATTACAAATTTGTTATAGATTAATTTAGTTTTTTATATGGAGAGTTAATAGTCATCACATCGTTACATGTCACAAATATATTAAATCGTGAATTGAATAAACTTAATAATTACCCTCACAAAATATTTTGGGCCCTAAGGGCCATATGAGGACTATAAAGATCGTCATATAAGGCTTGATAGTCACGTTTATTCCTGCTACCTTGTTTAGATCAAAATTCAATAAATAACTGATTCCCATTTTTATGGGAAACCGACCTTAGGACCGGGATGAAAAGTGGTTGTCTAACTGCTATACCAAAATTAAACAAAACTTGGAACAAGTTTTCAAATTTGTTATGACAATTAGGGGTTGTTGTGACCGAAATCAAGTAATCCAAGAAAAGCAATAGGAAATAAAGAACAATCACACAGAACACAAGAGACTTGCGTGGTTCGGTTGGTGAGACCTACTCCATGACGATAACGACGCGATGATTTCCACTATGATAAACAAACAAGTTACACAAAAGATTCGTGAGAATTAGACACAGATATCTCCTGGGGTTTTAGTTTATACAACCACTAAAATCCTAATCCCATCGCCTCACCGACTCTCTCTTTCTAAATCTGAAATACACATGGATACGCTAACACTAATAACCGACATAAGCACAGCTCCGTATTCCAGCTTTGTCTCGGAGTTCATCTCTGCTTTAGAGTCCTGCTTCACATACCAACTCTGTCCCAGTAATCAGCTCCGCTAACGGGTCTAAAATTCTGCGCCGAGACTAGTAAGGGGGTTGGCGGGTCGTAAATAAGGTTAGATATCAAACTCTACAATTTTCACTATATCTGGATTAAAATCTAAAAGCTGAAAATCAAAGTAAAGCAAAAAAAACAAATTGAGGAAGCAAATTAAAAATCCACCCACGAAATTCTCCTTTTTTAAAGAACAATGAACAGAAAAATTCAGCAATGAACAGAAAAATTCAGCAATGAAAACCTAAAACAGAACCATCATGAACAGAAATGGCAACTCTACAACCAGTTCTACTTTCCACATTATGAGTAAAAAATTGCAGAATTTTTACCCTTCCCACCATTTTCATCCTTGATTCAATCTCGAAAGTGGGTTGTAACTGAAACCCATTATTATCATCATCTCCCTCATTGAGATTGATTGATTTCGCGGTCGAAGATGAAGGTGAGCCCATTAAAGGAAAAGATTCAACGGAAAACATGGCAGACATATACTGGGTACGACCGGAATCAATTTTTCCGGCAGGAATGAACATGAAACCAACTTGGTTGCCGGAATAATCAAGCTGAATTGAACTGTCAAAATGGGTAAAAACATCACGATTTGGGTTAGTAACAGTAACGTACTGAGAGAAAGTGAAATTAACAGTGTTGTTAGAGATGGAAAAAGCTGGAAGTTGAACTGCTTTAATGGAGATTTTTGGGTTTTGAGGTTTGAAAACTGTGAAGATAATTATAAGGATGATGATTATACTGAAGATTAAGAAGATTGTTGCCACTATACATGAAGCTAGGTTTATACAACTAGTTGAAGTTCTTTGTGGGTTGGTAATGGCCATGGTTCAATTCTAATTTTTCATTTGGTGCTTTTCTTGTTTGATTGGGAAAGTTAAGAGTTGTTGGTAGAGAGAGAAACTAAAAGATGAGGATAGAGAGAGAGAGAGAGAGAAAAAAGTGAAAGAAGTTCATAAATTGAGTTTGTTCTGTTCTTCAAGGGATTCTGTTTTTTTGTCCTTACTTTTTTCTAGTTACTTTGACAATTGTTCCTTGTGAATTCAGAACTAGACAAATCTTCTTAGACCTACTTAAGTCTTAAAATACTTCAAAAATAATATTACAAAATTGCTTTATGTTAGGAAAGAATGAGGAAAATCAAGCACTCTTGTGCCCCACCAGTGAAATTTTAAAAGCATCTCTACCACTCTATGTAGGAAAAAGATTTAAATTTAAGATCTCTCAAACTCCTAGTTACAAAAGATTTAAATTTCTTTGAGCAAGTAACTAATAAATTACCACATTTGTCTCTTTTCATAAAAAAAATTAAAGAAGTTGATGACTCATGTAATTCTATAGGTACTAAGTTGGAGTTCTAAAATCAGAACAAATTAGAAGCAAGTAGCAAAGTCCAGTTAGAAGAGCGCAAAAAATAAAATTAGTACTGTATTTTTGTGTCACATAAATTTGTCAGCTCACAATTTATTTTGTACAAATGGTCATTGGTAATGCAATTTTGTCATTTATATAGAATAATTTACATTTTATTTACGTTTTGCTAATTACCATAGGTATTACTTCTGAGATTGTAGTAATGTACACTATACACTAGACAATGACACACATATCACATATGCATACTTTTTTTTCCTTCATATCTTCAAACGTGACTTTTGACCACCTGCACATGATTTCTAGCTCCCAAATCTGACTTTCGAACTTGTTTTACGTTTTCGAAAGGGGTTTTCAAGATTTTTGTATATTTTTCTGGACTTATGAGACACTTTGTCTTAATGGAAACCCCAATAGGCCTAAATAATAGGGATTGGATGAGGATTGCATTGTTTTCTTGATATTGAGCAAAACAAGGATTTGACATGGTCAAACATTTTGACCATGTCAACTTTGTTGTTTTTTCCTCTCTAATCAAGCACAACCAGCCACGTGTCATGAAAGTAAAACCGAAAGCAGGCCAAACCTTCATTCTGATTTCATGATTTTCACTATCATGAATTCTCTCTCTCTTCTCATATTACCTCTCCTCTGTTATTCAAATAATAAAACTTGAATTTTAATTCCATCTCTTCTTCTTCAATAGTTATGTCCCTCCCAATCTTTCTCTTATGGCTTGCTAGCATCCATCTCATCATCTCCAATATTCATGCCCTTCCTGCCCCCAGAGGTAATTAAAAAAACTCTCAATGCCTTCTATGTTTTTCCTTAATCTGCATGTGTATATATATATATATATATATGTGTGTGTGTGTGTGTGTCAAAATTCAAAAGTCTTGTTGTATGTTCATGGGTATTACTACTTAACCTAATTGAATTTGGTAGCTAGGTTTCCTCCTTAACTGTGGTGCTTCAAAGGAGATCAAAGTAGGTAACTTGGAATGGATAACAGATGAAGGTTTCATTCAAGTAGGAAACAAATCCACCATTGACAATCCAGACTTGATGCCCATTTTAGCTACTTTGAGGTTCTTCCCTGACTCATCTGCATCAAAGTATTGTTATGTCATTCCAGTCATCAAAGGAGGAAAGTATTTAGTTCGAACGACGTATTATTACGGTGGTTATGATGGTGGAAAAGTACCTCCAGTGTTCGATCAAATTATCGAAGGAACTAAATGGAGTAGGGTTAATACGACCGAAGATTATGCTAACGGACTTAGTTCATATTACGAAATTATAATAGCTGCATTGGGTAAGACATTAAGTGTGTGTCTTGCTAGAAATGAACATACAACATCAAACCCGTTTATATCTAGTCTTGAACTAGAATACTTGGAGAATTCAATGTATAATTCGACTGATTTCAATCACCATGGACTTGTTACTGTCGCTCGACATTGTTTTGGTTATGAGGGTGAGCTCATTAGGTATGAAAACTTAACCCTAAACAACTTCATTTTGTATTCATGAATGCTTGATGGCGATTAACAATATTTGAATGTTTTGAAACTAGTTTTCCAGATGATCAGTTCAACCGAAACTGGCAACCGTTTACAGACGAAAATCCAATAGTTTCTAGTCATTCTAATATAAGCACATCAGAGTTTTGGAACCTTCCACCGCCTCAAGTTTTCACTACCGGTATGACGACTAGTAGAGGAAAGACATTGAGAGTACAATGGCCTTCGTTTCCGTTGCCTAGTGCTAGCTACTACATTGCTCTTTACTTCCAAGATAATCGAACACCAAGTCCGTATAGTTGGAGAGAGTTTAGTGTTTTTGTAAATGGGAAGAACTTCTATACCGATTTAAACGTTACAACCACCGGTGTAGCTGTTTTTGCAACACATTGGGCACTCAGTGGCACGGTCGAAATCACCATGGCTCCCAGTAACGAATCAACAGTGGGACCCATTATTAATGCGGGAGAGATCTTTCAGATAATTCCACTAGGAGGAAAAACACTCACTAGAGATGGTACCTATCTAACCTTGAATGATATGTACTTGTTTGAAGATTAGGGTATAAGGTTTAAACTTTAGGGTTATATACTATTATCTGTTGTTAATTGATTCTGTTCTTCACATAACAAGTGATGGTAATGGAAGAACTCGCAAGAAGCTTCAACAACCCGCCTTCCGATTGGAGAGGAGATCCATGTCTACCTCAAGATAACGCTTGGACGGGAGTCAAGTGTACTTTATCAGGCAAAACCGCTCGAGTCTCTGAACTGTAAGTCTGTCATCCTCCAACTACGAACATTGCCTAAAACATATGAAAACAGTGAAGTATGAGCGTTATGAAGAATTTCTAGCTATTAATCTAATCATGCTTGTTTCATTTGTTCTTGATACTTGGTAGGAACCTCACAAGGTTTGGGCTAGTTGGATCATTATCCCCAAGCATAGCCAACTTAACTGCACTCAAAACCTTGTAAGAAATTTAGTTGGGTAATTAACCCCGATCATCGCCTTTATATTTTTCGAACTAAGCTTTTTATTAGTTAAGGCTTAGAAGTGAACCGACAGAAAAGAAAACTAACTTGATTGATTCGACTCTGTTGCAGAAGCCTCAGTGAGAACAAACTCTCGGGTTCGATCCCAGACATGACCTCATTAAAGGAGTTATATATCTTGTAAGTTAGCTTCCTCCATGGACTGCATTTTGTTCGATCGAATTAGTAGATATTTGGTTTGGATTTCTTACTGCAAAATCTTTTTGAAGGCATTTAAACGATAACCAATTCGAGGGGACAATACCTCAGTCGTTGGGACAACTACCAAAACTCCATGAAGTGTAAGTTTATATTAAGTATATAATGTGACTTAAGTGCTCTATTCGACTATTTTATATTGCTTCTTCCTTTGTATTTGAACTATAATCCTTATATGACAGATTACTTCAAAATAACAACCTTAAGGGTCGTGTTCCAGACGCGTTTAAACAGAGAAGTGGAGTAAAAATTCAGTAAGCATTGAACTGTTTAGCATTCAAACATGAATCGTCTCTATCAACATCTCTCTCTCTCTCTCTCTCTCTATATATATATATATATATATATATATATATATATATATATATGTATGTGTGTGTGTGTGTGTGTGCGTGCGTTCTGATGAGTATATTGTATGTGATGCAGAGTTACTCCAGGTAATCATATTTCGAGCTCTTCATGAAAGACATGAGAAGATGGGTTAAAGCATGAGCATAATAGTGAGCTTTCTACCATGAAAGATTCGAAGATGTAGGAGTGCAAAGAGTTGATAAGAGATGATACATACTTGCAGAAGAAGAAGAGAAGGAGAAGAAGAAACACAAATTAAGGGGCAATAGCTCATTAAACTTATATGATAGAGAAAGAAAAAGAGAGAGAGAGTATTCTAATGACTAGTTTGTAACATGACTAATCTATAAATATATATATGTATATAACAACCATATTGAGGGGAGGTAAATACTAAATGAAGGTATTCTATACTAAATGAGATTTTTATGTAGTTAGAAAAAAAAATGCAGGGGAAAGAACAAAAAATTTCAGTCAAGGTATCATGATACTAGTTAGAAAATAGTTAGGCCAAACTCACTTTGATTGGGTGATAACATGTATATCTATCCATCCTATATAAAACCATTGTCATTTTGAGAAACGTCTTGCGAAAACTACGAGTTCTGCAATTTTCATTCTTACATCCAATAAAGATACATACAATTTCAAGAACTTGAATCTTGCTTCTCTTGTACATAGAAATAAGCTCATTTTGGTTCAATTTTGGATTAAAATGGTTACTCGGAATAGGCAAATTCAAGAATTAGTTTAGATGTTCGAACCGAGAATAACAAAACTTAGATTATATATAACCTTTTCCAGAGACAGTACTTACAGATTACAAATATCATAACTTTGAGCTACAAAACTTCACATGTCCTAGGTTCAGAGTCTTATGTATAACCATTAAGCCTTTCATTAGCTATAGTAGAAAACAGATAAATGTCTGACGATCTCAGCAGTCGGTGCATCGTGCTTGAGTAGAAGGCCATGACGTTTTTCAGAAAGAATTCTGTCTTTTAATCTTTTTTGAATTCTTCGAGTTGGGATTGAAGAGGTTGGATAAGATTTTGTTGTTTTTAGAACGTCATGTCTGAATCTTCGACTTCGGTATTCAACACAAAACTGGGGAATGCTAGTGTTATGTCCCTGAAAAATTCACCCAATGCCAGAAGCTGATTAAAAGTTCATAATGTCACATTCATGTGAAGTCCCACATTGCTCAGGAAAACATTCTATACTCCGTAACATAATGCAAGACCTTCTCTCACATACTTGTTTTGGGGCCGGCATGGCCCCTACTCTGGTCTTCTGGAGAAGCTCGGAAGTTATCTAGTGTGGGCCCATCCCAAGAGAAAACCATATCAAGGTGAAACTAGTCTAACTGAGCTGAGCCTAGGTGGTGGCTAAATAAGGACAATATGGTTGGTATTGAACCAGTGTTATATGCATCAAAAGTAAATAAAGGGCTCAAAGGGAAAAGGTGGAGCTGATTTTACGCCCATATATTATGCATATCGCAATTAAAAAAAAATATAAGGTTGTAATTGAGCACGGACCTTAAGTACGGCAGAGTCATGTTCTTTATGAGAGATGGATTCTTTGCAACAAAATCCTTCCACTCTTCAAGATCAATCTTTCCATCACCTTTTGAATCAGCGTCAATAAATGTCTGTAGAATGTAAGACAAAACATGAAGAGCTAGAGTAGAAATGCGTAAAAGTGCAGGTAATCGAGATTTTTTTAAAATATCGAACCTTATCTACGATTGTTTCAACGACATCATCTGAAAGAGCAAGATCTGATTCGCTTAAAAGAGCCAAAACCATCTCCTTTAACTAACAAAGGAACAAACACAAGAAAAAACACCAGTGTTAAACTCATGTGTGTGTATATATATAATCTTTTTAAAATTTCAAAACTAGGTGGAACTTGTTGAGTCAATGACTAGCGAAAAATATTCCAGACTTCATAAACTAAAGACAGGTTTTAAATTATCACCTCTTCTCGCTCAATAAAGCCGGTCTGCCTTAGATCATACAATCTGAACGCAACTGCATAAAAATCTCCTATTAGTAGTTACTAATTATCAATCGTCGTGATTTTAGTAAATACGTATCCTATAATGTTATCTCTTACATGCAATTTTTTCGACTTCAGGGGTGCTGGGGTGAAAGATGCCCAAGGATCTGACAAATTCTCCAAACTCAATTACCCCATTGCGCTTGACATCAAACAGATCAAACACCTGCATAAGAATGCCAACAGAACTTGCAATTAGGAGAAACTGCCAATGCGCTAATCAAAAGAAAATGATTGTGTCATGGAAGTTTCTTGTCCAAGGTACTTAGTTCCACATAGCTTAGGAAGACCTTATAGATCTGGGTTATAACATTACAAATTGTCTTAGATATAGTCTAGGCCTTCCGTGTCGGGGTGGCGCCGAGATTGGTTTGGTGGGAGGTGGTCTAGGAAGGCTCCAAGGAAAAACCGAGTATCATGTGAAACTAAGCCAGTGGGCTTGGTGGGCGTCAAAATCAAGGACATATGGTTGGTATTGAGATAAAATGTTACATCACATGGTCATTGCATCATCTGTTTAAACCATGCATAGAAGTAGAAGCATTGGAATCACTACACGGAACCATAGTTGGAACCAGCGAGCTAGATCACGATTCTCGCTCTGAAGATTTGAACTTTTAGATGAAGTAGTTGTTAACATGGTACCCAAGGCCTGAGTCGAAGTCGAAGGCCTATAGAGGTCCAAGTTGAGTAGCGGAGTGGTAGTATCCTTTCATGTGAGTCAGTGTTAAACAGAAATTGAACGGATATATTGACCGTCTACCAATAACCGTCCCAATTGCTACCATTTTTCTACATAATATCAGATTATTAAGTCATATTTAGATCAGTTTGACCTTTAAGAGGAAATGGTTGTTCACGTTGTACCCGAGCTAGGGTTTAGTGGGTTCAAGTACTCAACTAGAAGTCTAGAGCCAAGGCGTGTAGAAAATCGGAGTATTAATTAAATAATGACAAAGCGAACAAGGTTAAGGCACATACCCTGTCTGCAAATAGGTTCTTCCTATTGCTGTTTCTAAAGAGAGCGAGCTGGAATTCTTCCTGTTTAGTACACCAATGGCAAAATTAGCAATAAAGACACGATATATGTAAACGGACTCCATTAGTTAGTTAAAATAATCTTGCGGGAATAATAGTTACAAATTTCGTATTGTAGACATAACGAGAATACCTTGTGAATGAATCCGTCGTCAATTATGGAACTGCTTAGTTTCTTAAATAACTCATATAAAGCTTCTACCTCATTTACGGAAACTGCAATAGAACACGTAAATAGTACCTAAAGGTTTAATGTTTATTTCTGAAATATTGACGAAAAACATAAAAATCATACTAAAACTGCAAGGAAATACGAGGAATGAGATTGAAATGCAAACTTACAAGGTGTTTCAGAAGCAAGAATCGAAGGATCTTCGTACCCAGGAACATGCCTACCGATCTTTGTGTTACAGCAACCCATAAATCAGCATAACCAGAAAACTAATACTATATGGAAGTTCAAAATAGATCAGCTCTATGGATTCTTGACGATATCAAGTGTTTGGACCTGTCGATTTCAACAGTCAAATATCATCAAATATTATCAAGTAAAGACCTTATTTATGTGATTTCAAGAGTCACCTGACACATATATGCAAGCATTCGACCAGCTAATAATAACAACCCACAACTCTTACCGAATAGGCGAATATGCTTAAGACTGTAATAAAATGAAAAGCATCTTTTTGATTTCCATAAGGAACCCTTAAAAGTCCACTCTTTAGCTAAAATAACTGAAAATATGATCGGATGAGCTTATGTTTGAACTGTAATCTTTTGAGCATGGACTATTTAAAAGTAGATCTTTAAGTAAGACAGGTCGGCGTGAGAGCATTCTACAATATCCCATGAAAAATTAAGACAAACTACTAGTTCAAGACTAACCTATGATGTTTTATCTTCTTGAGCTCATTAAACCATGACTCAGAAACATTTAGGGTTTCCTTTCATTACCCTGTGTGGACATTGCATGGAGCCAGCAACCCAATATCCTCACATTTTAGACAATTTACTTTACAAATTCAAGATATAGAAGAAACAGGGGGATTCGAGATCATTCTCCATTAACATATCAAATTATCAATGAAGAATATCATTACTAAAACCCCAATGAGAAGACTCAAAAAATTGAATATAAACTTACCCATTTTTTTATTTTTGAAAAATCATCACTACCCAGAAACCATTTTCCTAATCAGATCAAATCTTGGATCTGAATAAAAACTCCCAACTTGTAAATTTTAGATCCTAATTCATTCAGGAACCCAAACTTGACAGAATTATTAACATTTGATGAACAAGAAAAATTACATTTTATTTCTAAAATGAAGTGCATGATTTGTAAACAAAAATTTGATCAGAAGATTACCTGAAACATCATTAAAAAAAAAAAAAGTTGACTTAGGTTAAAAATCAAAGAGAGGGGAGAGGAGGAAAATGGATTCTAACCTCGTTTAGTTTAGGTTTCTCATCAGCTCCTCCTTCCTTCAAACTATCCTCTCTCTCTCTCTCTCTGTTCTTCTTCTTCAAACTTGTGTTCCTCTGTATTTAGGCACATTTGAACAAATTTTCCACGTCTCTTTCTCATTCTTTACAAAATCCAAGAAACAATGTAGTACAATTTTTTAAATCAAAATACAAATAAATAATTCTTGAGCCTACATGTTCGTCTCGGTCACCCTACCCCGTTAGGACCCCACATATATCTCAAGTTCAAAGATGGGTAGTGTCTACCCTGCAAAATTATGGGTTATGTGGTTGAGATGTGTTCTTATTCACACGTCCGAGATCTTTCTCACTCTAAAAGCTAGCACATGAGACGACTTCATTTGCGAACCTGATCATTTTCTTTGTAGGGTTAATAAGGGGTTATCCCTGTACTTATTAACATTTTTTCTATTTCACTCAATCATGCAATCATGCATTGGCTCATCAACTGGCGCAATTGGCTTTAGGCCCTCAGACGTGAGATAGTTGCTCTTTCGTCCTTTCAGTTAACTTCCGTTATCCTTTGTATCTGTTTTGTTTGTTTGTTTAGTCCTTGCGACTATACTTGTGATACATTTTGATCTCGGTTATCTTAATGAAAGCTTATTCCAAAAAAATAAATATATATATATATACATAATTTATGTACTTCGTACGGTCTTTTATATATAGAAGAATTTTGTACACTTTTCTTTCATTATGATTTTCTTCACTGAGCGGGCAATTGGATTCTTAGGTTGTTGGCAATCTAATCCTTTCTATGGTTGTTTAGTGAATTAAATAATACGCATCTTGTTTTTTAACTAATAAACTTAAGAAAATCACTTTGGCTAGTCTTAAAGGGTATAAAAGAAAAACGTAATATTAAATTAACAACTTAAATTATTATTTATAAGGTTTGAACCAAAAGCAAATTTTTCATGATATTGGACGATTTTGAACCAGTTCAATGAATAAGTATAGTTAAAAGTTTTTCTAAGGTCACCAATATATTGACAGGAAGAATTATTTTCGTTCTAAAGACCATAGATGTAGAGTGAAAAAATAATCAACTATTTTTAATATGAGAAAACCTAATTTAGATACTTAAATATTTCTTCTACCACTCATTATCTGATCAACCATCACCACAACTACAACCAACCACCATCCACGCTAAGTTGCTCTCAATTAAAAACATTTGATTACTTTTTACACTTAATATTTATTTTTTCAAACAAAAATTTACTTCGTTTCCTTAAGATTCTTATGCACTTCTATTATTATACTGTATATCTTAAGTCATGTCTTTTGACATATTAGGTATAGTGTTTTCTTGCAACAAAAAAAAAATGTTAGAGTGTTTGGCTGCATTCTTGATTGGCAAGTGGGTTGAATGCTTAAAAAAAATCTATAATAAGTAAACGCTATCCGTGTAACCTTGATATATATATATATATATTATACATGAAAAAATATTGAAATTGATATGACTATCCAAAAGTCCAAATTACAGTAACTAATCAAGAAAACGACATCTCTCATCAAAAAAAAAAAAAAAAATCAAGAAAACGACACCATGGGCCATGGCTTAGATCACTTTGACTTTCGTTTGTGTTGAGAGTCTGACCTCCTTTAATTTAAGTATTAAAATTAAAATTTGGATTTCATATTAGATTGAGTTCTTAAATGATTCAATCTACTCCCCTCAGAATCAGTATCACCTTCCACAAACAATATCACCAAGACCTTGGTTGTTAGCCCTTGGCATATATGTATATTTATAGGATATATCTAGGGTTGTCACAAGAGTTCAACTCCTTGAACCACCCGAAAAAGCATGAAAAAAAAAGTTTGAATGATACGATCCCTCTGTCACCCCTCGTCTACAGTCTCTTTTGTAAATCTAGATCTGGTGAACCAGACCTCCGGCGAAGGATTTCCCTTCGCCGGAGTGTTTAGAGAGAGAGAGAGAAAAAAAATTTCAAGTATGAAGGTCGTCGGAATTTTTGACCGGTCGGCGCTCATATCGGAGAAGATGATGATGTGGCGTGAAATTTGCATTCACGTCTTTTGGAAAGAGCCGCTAAATTAAGTTCTCTTTTTGGCGAAGGAAGTATGACTGCTTCACCAATAGTAGAGACTCAATGGACAGACGTTTCGGCTTATATTCCTACCAATGCAATTTCTATTACAGATGTACAAATATTCTGCGGAGAGAGGTGATGAGATGGAAGAGAGAGAGTAACGGATATTTAACGGAACGGAAAAAATAAACCTTCTCGATATTTTTGATAAAGTAGGGGCTTTGCGGGAAGTAAGGGGCCTTTTGAAAAATAACCTTTTAAATAATTATGTTCTCTATCAAATAGAAACAGATGCATACAGGTAAATGACTTTTTCACAAAAAAAAAAAAAAAAACAAGTAAATGACTTATTCTTTTGCTCTTATTGGCACTAGAAATGACATTTTCTATTGATATGACAACATTTAACATATAAGAAAACAACCAATAGAGTTGTTGACATATTTAACATATTTTTGTAAAAATTAAAAAATTGTTATGAAGTAAATAGTTTGTTCTTTTTTCATCCATATAAGTAATGAAATTATCAAGGAATATCTCTTGAAAAAATGAAGTTTTTCTTTGTATCATCACAAAAAATAGAATTATATAATGCATACAACTACACGTTAATACTAATACATGTTCGTATCATTATTTATATTAATATATTATTACTATTATTTTTATAATTATTAAATGTTTCTTACATCTATTGACAGATTTCTATAAAATAAATCAAGTGAATGGATATATTAATATAATTAGCATAAATTTATATTATCGTGATTAAATCGAAAATAACTTTTTTTTTTGTTGAAAAATCGAAAATGACTTGACTCGTCTAGAAATAATTTTCGGTTTTCTTGGAACAGACAAGAACAACTATTCATAAATCATTAATCATCACTACATTATCTAACTATTCAAATTTGATAATCAAAGTCATATGAAAACAAGTTGACCTTTGAAGATTTTATTACAATAGAATAAAAAAAAATAGAGAGAAAAAATAAAATTTTTTTTAGAAGGGTCAAGGGGTATGACTCAGGGTCTCGAACCCGAAATCTAGAGATTAGAAATCAATTTAGTAATCATCCCAACCAGAAATTGTTAACGAAAAAAAATATACGAGCTATTTAAGAAATGTGAATTTTGTAAAACCACGGAATAAGGTTTGTTTACATTTTTTATAAAATAAGCGAATAAAGGACCCAACCCGATACAAGAAATAAGTCGAATGGAAACAAGAAAACCAAAATATTAGCCCTGAGAGTTCTGGTGGTAGCCGATCAACAGTTCCCCTCGTGTCAGACTATTATGTTGATTGGTTCCGGTGGTAGTCGATCAACAGATAGTCTCGTTTCTCCATTTCGAAGGTTCATCTTAGCTAAAACCTTTGTTGTTTGATTAGTTTCTCTATAAATATGAGAGATCGTAAAACTTCTGGTGCTGTAACCTTTAAACTTTGTTCCACAACCGAGGCGCTGCTGTTGTAACCTTTTAACTTTGTTCCACAACCGAGGCGCTTTCCATGGCATTGTCCGATTTGGTTTCGTGAGTAAGGTTTGTACATTCATCAAGTCCAGACCCACTTCTATATTTCCAGCCCAATCTATTTGCCATATGTAGGCCCATTTCTAACCCCTGAAGTTCGTGAAAGAAAATAGTCTGCTGCTCACACGTTGCCGTAGCTGCCGCTAGCACTCTTCCATTCAGATCACGAATATTATCTCCATAGTCTGCTGTCTCGCTAGTTAGTGAGCCATCCGAATTTATCATTGCCGTCTCTGGGCTTGGCCCAGTCCATTTGCATGTAGTATAAGTTGACCTAGCAAGAGAGATATTAATCTAGGTGTTCGTAGCTTCAGAATGTTCTTTACAATTCCCATTGAATCGCTACGGATGATCTTTTAGATAGTCCACCTTATTCGCTTGTTCAAGCTCTAATTCCCGTAAAGGTCATTGTTTTAGCTGTAATAAAACTAGAAGTGTACTCATGCATAATAAACCCAATACCTATTGATTCGTTTAAAGATGCATCAACGTTAAGTTCGAGGGGTACGCGGGAGTCCACACAACAGTTCTGTGATCATGCAATACCGGCCATGATTTTTGGGGGGTCCTAGGCAAGGAATGAAACTTCCCGAAATTTCACCGAAATTTCGCGAAACGTTTCCTAAAATCAGATTAGGTGCACGAAGTAACACTTACAACTATTTCTTGCATACTTTCCACCGACATGATCGAAACTTCCACCGAAATGGTTGGAAATATCGAAATTTCCACCGACATGATGGAAATTTTGACCGACATAGTAGAAATTTAGCAAAAAACCCGGAGAAACTAATACTAGAAACATATCCCTTCCTTTGTCTTTTTCATCTTCATTTCTCTTAGATCTCTCTTGATTTTCATATTATGTTTTTAATGCTTTTTAAATCTATTTGAATGCTTTACGCCACGACTTAATCGCCTAAATTGATTTTATTTTAGTAACACCCCTGATATAACAGTGTAATTGAGTAATTGACGATACCTTCTTAAACTAACATAGTTTGTTAACTATTAACTATTATCAAATTGTTAATCTTTTTGGTGTTATAGCCAACAAGTTATTCAATTTACCCCCGGAAGTAACTATGTAATTGTTAATACTCCCTCAAACTAATAGATAATGTTAAACGTCATTTTTGTGCTTCATTATGGTTTAATAATCTTGTTATACATAATTGCATCATATTTCTATCATTTTTGTAAATTTGTAAGATTTCCACACTGACCGAAACGTTTCTACGAAACGTTTCTACTTTTGGACCGACCGAAATTTCCACCGAAACCGAACTTTCATTCCTTGGTCCTAGGGGAACGAATCGACGAGACCCCTACACTTTTAAGTCGGAAAAATATAAAAGTTGACAGTTTTTTGATAAAATTTATAGTTGTTAAATTTATACATGAAACAGATACTACTTAAAAACAGCTCTTCTTGCCTTTTTCGATACAAAATCACTAACCTTAGGATCACTAATCAACTACTCTACCAACTCTACTGCCCAAACAAATTTATTATATATGTGCATAAAACAATACATATAATGATACTATTCATATTTATATATATATAATGGTATACAAAATGGAGGCCTCCTAAATTTAGGGGCCTTAGACGACCGCCTAGGCCCGGGCCAACGCTGTGATCATGGAATTTGTGGAAACAAAAAATATAATCAACCCGCCTCTTGGAACTCCCATTTGAACCGCATGTGAGAGAAACAAAGATTTGTCTCTCCTCTCACATGTTCAGTCACATGGATAGAGAATTCCTTATTTCTCTCACATGCGGTTCATGTGGGAGTCCAAGGAGGTGGGTTGAGTAGCCTTGTTGTCGTGGAAATCCTGTGTAAATGATGATTTTTTAGGAAATGTCGAAATTTGATGTATAACTTCTTTAGAATGGTCAATGACATGCTGAAAACATCAATTGCATCGAACTTCCAAATAAACCAAAAAAAAAATATTCAACATAAAAAATAAATAAAAATAAACCAAAAAATAGTTTTTTTTTTTTTTTGTTGAAGGAACCAAAAAATAGTTGCATAATGTGATTTTAAATCTTTGTCTTTTTTTTTTTTTGTTGAAACAGATTTTAAATCTTTGTTATCAGAACAGGTTGAATCCCTAAGTTAGAATCCAACATGACAACAAGTAAATCGAGGAACCACTATTATTAAAATAAAATCGTATACTTTTGGCAAACGAGTAATAGAGGAAGACCTAATGTGTCATTTTTCGACTCGAAGGCAGGGGAGAAAACTAGACTCCCAATTCAGACCTTTCTTCTAGGTTACCAAAGGAAGGTTGAAACAAAAATGGTCAAGGGAGTGCCTTTAGAACATAAAGGGTCCTTCCACGATTTCAAAGCTAATAGGAAATAACAGTGTGAAAGTTACAGATTGAGAGATAATCTAAACAGGAAATTGGGCCGGAGGCCCAATTTCTAGTATTTTTTTGTTAAAAAGACAACCCATCTTTTTAACTAGCTAGGCCCCAAGTAAGTTATAAAAATAGGCTTGAAGGACATTTTTAAAGG
>BEHA01050187.1:636463-662538 GCA_002897215.1 Eschscholzia californica subsp. californica
AAAAATATAAACATCAGAAGGGCCAGACATTCTCGCCTTAGCGAATAGAAGTCATGAAGCTAATGACATATTCAAGTGAAAAAAACGTGCAAATATCACATCTCGAAAATGCTAGAGCAAGCACTCGCATACAACAAATGAAATCTCATTGCGTATAAAGTTTATATTGATTTACTGACAAACACTTACATATATGTGCTTTTTTTCCTTCTTCTAACAGTTTCTATACGAAGTACTCATGGATCATTCATACAGGTGAGTCGGATACATGTTTCGAGATAACCATTGATGATTCATGGGATTAGCTCCCACTCGTTCTCCTTCTTGATCCGTTGTTGCCTTTATACTATTCTTACTCATACATGTAAAATTATGTAGTTCGGGATTCTTTATCTAACTTTACAATAAGAGTTTTATTACCTTCTTGTGAGCTTATACTGCCATATCTGACTCGTCGACTTCCGTGTTCAATACAAAACTTGGAAATGCTACAGTTATGTTTCTGAAATGTACGAGTCATTGTAGTAAGTCACTTTGAAGTTCAAATCGACAGAAAGTATTAACACTAAATGCAGACTATGGAGGAGAACCTGACTTCTCTGTGTCAGACTCATTGACATCTGACTCGCGAGGATAAACCCACATTTGGAATAAGTTTGACTTACATGGGTCCAAAATAGTTTCAATCCAAACGTTCTTCATGAGTTAGAAATGAAGGGAAAAAAAAACAAAATGTTTGAAATCTAACTTGGCCGACACATACACAAGTCTGCAGCTAGTTGTGAGCATATAGCAATAGAATAAAGTACTCACTTTAGGTATGGAAGAGTCATAATCTTTAGTATAGATGGATTCCGTCCAACGAATTCCTTCCATTCTTCCCAATCAATTTTCCCATCGCCTTTTGAATCAGCGTCAAGTAACGTCTGTACAATAAAAAGGAAATGAGAAAAACTAGAGAAGAAATGGATACATCATACATGTATAGATAACCAAACATTTTTTTGATTAGCCGAACCTTGTCAACAATTGATTGAACAACGTCATCTGAGAGAACAAGTTCTGTCTCTTTGAGAAGAGCCACTACCATCTGCTCTAACTACATAATAAAAAAAATACATAAAACATCATATAAAAAAGGAGAAAACTAGGTTTAGACATGTCCGGGTGTTCAAAGTTCAAACAATAAAATGTTCTAAAGTGCTAGTAAACCGACTGTGACATTTCACAATGCTTACCTCTTCGCGTTCAATAAAGCCGGTTTGTCTTAGATCATACAAGCGAAATGCAACTGCAATATTAAATTTTCAAAACTTAGTTGTGGCATATTGTAAGTATTTTATGATTTCAATTAATTATCCTGAAATCCGATCCCTTACAAGCAATTTTTTCTATTTCCGGAGTATTATGGTGAAAAATACTCAATGATTTAACAAATTTTGCAAAGTCGATTACCCCATTTTGCTTGTCATCGAACATATCAAATACCTACACAAGAATGACAATAGAAAGTTGGAATTACTAAAAGAGTGAAATTTCAAAACTGATTGACTAAAGGAATTACAAAATCATTTTTTATGTATGTAAAATATAAGTAACAATTTTGTGAAATCACGATTATATTATAATCGGACAGACATAACTAAAGACACAATATTTAACGAGGTTCAGTCGGATATTCACGACCTACATCCTCGGATAAAGCCAGAATGGCCACATATTTTATTAACCACAATTGTGGTGATTCGCTACAATAATTGAATGGTAATCGAATGTTTAAACTCCTAGAACCCATCTCTTATTTATAGAGTAAATTAGGGTTTAGGGTTTCCTAGTTTCTCCTAACTAAGCTAGGAAACTAGATAATATCTTTTTATTATTTCCATTACAAAGTTACATGAGATATCCTAATATCAGAAATTATATCTTCCATATCTTCTAATATCCTGGATTAGTCTTGTTCGTGGATCTTCGCCTTCTCGATCCGTCTCATGTATCACGTATCTCAACAAATTTTGCAAACTAGGTAGACCAGCTCACACACTACCCATCAAGGTAGAGATAACAGTTTACCTTGTTCGATCTCCAAATCCAAACCTTGGAATAAGGTTTTCGAACTCTAAACAATCATCTAAGACTTGAGCTCATTTATGTATTAGTAGTTTTAAGAAATTGGTGTTGTTAGTTCTCCAAGTGATATGGCATAAGCTATTGTGACTTGAAGCATGGTATCAGAGATAGGTTTCTCAAGGCCAATGGCTCAAAATCTGTTCTAAGACGGCCGGTAAATATGATCTATTTACTAGATCCAAGACCAACATGATATATATACTTATCTCTCTAAGGATAACATCAAAGTGAATCAAGATATCTTGTTCATATTTGGAGTGAAGAAGGTGTATCCTGGCATTGAAAAGAGAAGGTGTCCAATATTCGTACCCTATCTGCAAAGAGATTTTTCTTTTTGCTGTTACTAAACAGAGCGAGTTGGAATTCTTCCTGTTCAATGAAAAGAAACAGAATATTTAGCACTCAATGTATAAGAGAGATCGATAGAACATTATGAAATAGTTAATAGTTATCTGCATTCTAAGATAAATACAACTTTATAATGCAGAGTGCATGAAGAACCTTGTGAATAAGTCCATCGTCAATGATCGAACTACTTAGTTTCTTAAATAGCTCGTATAATGCTTCCACTTCACATACCGTAACTGCCAAAAACAAATCAAGCACCATCGATCATATAAAAAAACTTATTTTCATCTTTAAGCTCCTCGTTTTGTTCCAACTAATAATAAAAATTTATACAACAAAAGCAATAACTACCACTTTCTACTAAAAGTAAGATAGACTTTGGCGGTGGTCGTTACTCTAAAATTCAGATTTAACTCATCCCGAATTGTCTGAAATTGATTACTCAAATTGATTTCAGTTTGCATTTAGTCTCTGACTCATGAATGGCTGACTTAAGCTGAATTGGGGTCAGTTCGAGCCAAAAAATAAAATAAGTCTGAATTAAGAGCTTGTTGTCTTAAATAACTTGAAACGACTATTGTGGCCTTAACTAAAACAAGTGAAAGTCAGACGAGTCAGACATATACAATGCGAAAAGGAAAACAAAAACCACATTAGGTGGATAAGACTGTGAATTTGGTTTTGAACAAATGAAGTGAAACCTTAAACCCAATTTCACTATGATCTTTTCTGCAAGATATAGACTTTATGTATTCGACACCACCAAGGTGCAAAATCATTTAAACAAGTAACAGGCGCACAAATTATATTTCATATGGCACACGAAAACCTATACGACCTTAGAAAGCTAGAAACAAGTTAAAGCAATGAGATTGAAACACTTACAAGGTGTTTGAGAAGCCAGGGTAATGGGATCGTAATATCGAGTTACTTTTGCAGCTCTCTTTGATGAATAACAGCCCATGGAAGTAAGTGTAAACAAGATCACAAAACTATAGTAGAAAATCGTTCTTGTTCAAGTTTCGATGTCACTATAGAGTTCGATCACCTGCAAATTTCAATAGAAAAAGATTGAATCAAGTAAAGATCTAATTGAAAACTTTGAAATTGGTTTTAAATCTAAAAGGGAATGGTTTTGATAAGATAATATTTCTAGATAATTGTTTTGATAAGATAGGTCAACTGCTTGCTTTAACTCTGATCCAACTTGGGTTTTGAGGAAATTATTGAACATTCAAGAAACCATCAATCTAGACAAAATGGAAGCATGGGTAAGTATTAAATCTAACCTTTTCATCTCTTAGAAATTCCAAAAGGCCAAAAGGGTATGTACCTAAAAAACCCAATTCTCTAATGAGGCCAAAACTAAGATCCAATTTAAGAATCTCAACTTGGGTGAACTTTATTAGGAAAAGAGATCAACACATCAATGAAGAAATGTGTTGTGTTAACAGAGTGTTTCCTAGTTTCATTTACTATGTTTAATAAGTTGAAGTTCAAATTCTACTTCTTTATGTTTGAAAATTGAAACAACAAACAGACATGAGTCCAGAGAGAGTGAAAGAGACTTACATCATGTTCATAGCTTTGTTTGATAGTTTCCTTCTCTCTCTCTCTCTCTCTCTCTCTCAACACAAGCCTAAGGATAACATTCTCTGGGACGTGGGTTTTTGTTTCTAGCTAGTTTCCCGAAGTCCCCAAGTTTTGGTAAACTCACACTTCTAGTTCCCAATTTGATTTGATAGACTGAATGGCCCCTACATGGTTATATCCATTTGGCTTTTTTGCCCTTGTATTTTATCTTGGGAAAACCTTTGTCCTCCTTTTCCATTTTTTTTTCGTAATTATGTGGTATTGATGGTAAAAAAATAAGATGAAATTCAACAAGGGGTTGTAATTTATACCACCATTATCATCCACAAACTTGAACAGTAAAAACATATTGAAGCAGATTCCAGCGATATACTTTTACAAGGAATTTGTTAGAATTGTGAAAATTTTGTACTGATTGAAAACACACAATTTGACGGAATATAAGTTAGTTAGCTTTCTTTCCCTTTTTTTTTTATCTTGAGGCTCTTGTATCTAGCCTTGCCCTTTCTAGTAGTGGTTTGCCCTTTAGGCTATAGAGTCATTTTTTTTATCAACAAGCTATAGAGTCATCAAGTTTTAAAAAAATCACCCTTTTTATTTGTAATTTTGTGCATTATAAAAAAAAAGTAATAATAGGTAGGGTTTTTTTTTTGTTGTTGTTGAAAGAATAGGTAGGGTTGTAGGACCACCAACTAGTTTTCTTAAAATAGTGTCAATAATAGTACGAAAAGTACTCTTTATTATTATATTCCTATTTTATTATTAATAAGTATAAAGTAATAAGATGAGGAATAATATTGGTATAATAATTCCTCAAAACTATTTAAGATTAGTTTTATTTTGAGAAGGCATTTAAGATTAATTTATAATTTTGTTTTGGAGGTTGTTCAAAATTGTGGTAGGTCAGTGGTTCTATTAAAATGTGAATTTCTTTCCCAAAAAGAATACAAGTAATACAATAGGATGGAAAGGAGATATGACTTGCAAATTCTTTAGTATAAAAAAAAAGGGAAGGCTAA
This sequence comes from Eschscholzia californica subsp. californica, assembly GCA_002897215.1. NCBI lineage: Eukaryota > Viridiplantae > Streptophyta > Magnoliopsida > Ranunculales > Papaveraceae > Eschscholzia > Eschscholzia californica. The sequence continues at coordinate 641,554 of BEHA01050187.1, forward strand.
TGGATCGAAGACTCAGTAATGATATATCTTGTATGTGACTAGATAAGTTGTGAAGAAAATGAATGAAACATGCTGGAAAACAGCTCACCCTACTATTCAGTGGCGTGGCTGAGATTTTGGGGGTCCGGTGCGAAATTTTGATCGGGGCCCTTTATATCGCAATTTGAAAGTAAAAGAAAATCATGCACCCTAAATAATTATCCAAAATAAATTTGTTGTAATTATTGTAAGTATTCAAAATAAATTTGTTGGAACTTTTGTAAGTATTAAATCTCAAGAACTTACAATTTCATTGAATTTTTTGTAATGATCGGAATATAATAGTATTCGTACAACAAACTAAGTTGACTATTCTTTTTTTGCAATTTGATAGAGAAAAATGACTAAAAAGATAGAAAAAGACCTAAACCCTATGGAGAAAAAGAAAAATTGAAAAGTCAAATATTTAGTTTTGATATTTTCGTTTGGCTTCGTATTGGCATCTAACACGTCTAGAGAAACCTCTTAAGTGTATGAGAACAGAAACAAGTGATCAAGTTAAAGAAGTGAAATAACTAACCTAGTAAATACTTAGAAGTCATTTGTGGGGGCCTACAAAATAATATATTTGAGTCTTCAAACATTAGAGCGCAAGCCAGGTCTTCATGGCCCCATAAACCAAAAAAAGAAACTGAATGTCGTACAGGGGAATCGAACCCACGACCTTCATGTAAGTAGGCAAGAACCAAACCAGCCGAGCTAATTTGGTTGTTGTTTTTTAGAGACTTTCTCACTGTATATATAATTTTATATAAAACAAATTCAGAAAAAGGGGCCCTAAGGGGGGGGGGGGCCCGGTGCGATCGCACCGCTCGCACCCCCTCACCCACGCCCCTGACCCTATTGATGAATGAAAGAAAGGGTTTATGAGCCCTCTAACCCTGTAGGCTGTAAGCCCACACCTGTGTAGAGTTGATGCAGATAAAGCCGAGCCGGACGGTCTCATCAATGGGCCTCACAGACGAATCATCTAGAAGGCCAATCGACGGAGCCCATTAGGGTTAGTAGTAAGTGTATAAGTTTGGTTATATTCATGTTGAGTTTAGGTTTAGAAAGTTGCTATGTTTAAGTATTTTCGATATTTAGGAATCTTAGTTTGAGTCTATCTACTAGAGTCTAAGTTCCTATAAAAGGGACATTAAGTTTATCATCAAAGATCATCTTGAAGAGAAATATCAATCAAAGTTTATTATTTTATCGTTATTCTTATCGTTCTTTATTCAAATTTATTATCATCTTTATTTCCGCTCCGTTTACATCACAACTACCCAAACAAATTGTTAAATCTAGTATACTTACATAGACAACACTTTTATAGTTTTATGGACTCGGCCGCCCTCCTCTGAGTTCTCTCCTATGGTACCCTAGTGAAGAAGATCAAGTTCGCCCTTACAACCATTATACTTGTATGTGTAAGCAATAAACATACATTAACTATGAAGGTCTTGCAAAAAAAAACTAAATTTTGATTGCTAAAGGGTGTTATTTTGCAAAAGACATTGTGATTTTCTTATCAAAATTAAAAGTCAAAGATATAAATTGTTCAGTCAATATTTTGAGTAGAACTTTAGTGAACTCTATGTGATTTTACCGTTTCGTCGACTGAATAACTTTTTCAAATTATAGCCAACTTATAGAGAGAATCTAAGTAATTATTACATAATATTTTGCATTAAAAGTTCTACAAATGAAGCAACCAATTTAGGTTATAATAGCAAATCAATTTTCTTTTGCAAGAAGAATATCATTGCCATTGCTATCTTTTCTATTTGGTGTTTCAAACAATTTGAGTGATAGCTAGGTTTGGCTTTGCTTGCAAGTAGAGACTATTAGTTTTCGCTTCTAAACGAAATTGGCAATAGGTAATTCCTCTACCCAAGTAAAGTTTGATTTACCCGATCGTATATGGTGATAGGTGTGTTTGTAGGAATTTGAATCCGATTCATGTTGATAATCTTTTTTGAAATCTATCTTTGTTTAGAAAAAATCAACTTGTCTGATCCAACCATGTTAAGGCCTAGGCGATATCCGTTTCTACTTTATTTCGATTTAACAGATCTAATCCGTAAAAAAATTTTATTCTTGAATATTTTATGTCCAATTGATTCTGGTTTGTTTTAAATTTCAATTTGGCCATAGATGTCTGAATCAATGGAATTCATATTTGATTGATATATGTTCATATCTGTCAGCATGACATTATTTTAATTGAATCATATAAATGGTTTGCCCTTACAGATTTGCTTATTCGCAGGTTCTGCAGTGCCTGCATAGATGGCGAAGGAGCTAAGGCTAGGATGTGAACCAGTAGTTGGAGAGTTAAAGAAATCAAAGGGGAAAGAATACAGAGTCACCAATAAAATCAAAGAAGGAAAAGACCCGATTTATGGAATCGCCTTTAACTTCATAGACTCTCGCTTCTTCGACGTTTTCGCCACCGTTAACACTAATCAAATCAATGTCTACCAATGTCATGAAGGAGGTAACATTTCAGTTCTACAAAACTATGTTGATGAAAATGAAAAAGAGTCATTCTACTCTGTAAGTTGGGCTTGTAAGATGAGCAACAAAAGCCCATTGTTAGTTGCAGGTGGTGTTAATGGCATAATCAGAGTCATTGATGTTGGTAGGGAAATAGTTCACAAGAGTTTGTTTAGTCATGGGGGCCCAATAAATGAAATAAGAACACAACCACAAAACCCATGTCTTGTAGTATCAGCTAGCAAAGATGAGACTATTAGGGTTTGGAATGTGGAAACTGGTGTGTGCATTTTTCTATTTGCAGGGGATTATGGTCACAGAAATGAAGTTATATGTGCTGATTTCAATCCTAGAAATAAATATTTGATTGTAAGTGGTGGTATGGATAAAACACTAAAGATATGGTCCTTCGAAGATTTTTGGACCAATGTCGAGAAATCATTTGAATGGGACGACGAACCAGGGAAATTTCCAACAAAACATATTCAGTGTCCGATATTCTTAGCTTCGGACGTTCACTATAATTATGTCGATTGTGCTATGTGGGTTGGTAAGTTTATTCTATCAAAAAGTGTCGAAAATGAAATTGTTTTATGGAAAAGAAAAAGTAAGAAAGACAGTCTTGAAGACGGCGAAACAGACATTCTTCAGAAATATCCTCTTCCAGATTCCGATATTTGGTTTATCAAATTCTCCACTGATTTTCATTGTAAATTGGTAGCAGCTGGAAATAGGGTTGGTGACATTTTTGTTTGGGATTTTCAGTCTAGCCCGCCCGTACTCATCGACAAGTTGTCTCATAATGAGTGCAAAGATACTATAAGAGAGACGGCCGTGTCATACGATGGAAATACCATTCTTGGTTGCTGTGATAATGGAGCTATATGGCGATGGGATGTTAAAAAAGTGTTCGATTTTGATTTGAACTTGGTAGGTTGAACTTCCTACAAACATTTCACCAATTCTCAAAATAAGAAGAAAGATGGTATGATAGTATGATACTGTTTTACCAATAATCATGAAGTAGCAATGGCGATTGAAAGGAAAGTACTTTTATTTTGTTAAGAGGGTTGTTGTTTGAGGATTATATCTTTCAATTTACTTGTTGCTAGGATTATCTCTCATGGTATGACATATTTTAATGAAATATTGATGATTTGCCAATTGGAACAAAAAAACTCTTTTTAAATCAACCTACCATAATATTTTTCACCAATGCCCTAATATTATTCTGTCATCAACTTATATTGAAAAACTTGTTTTTGAAAGACTACATATTATGTATGCTACAATATAAAATAAGTGTACATATCATACAACATCGATACTTTTCAACATGAATAGTAACAACAGGTTTCGGCGCAGATGCTAACTCTAATACGAAGTCTGCTTTAATGTTTTTATATATCATATTTGGAAGGAAAAAAACATCAAATTGTTTAAGTCAAAAGCAATATTATGTACTAATGTCAAGTCGTTATTCGAAGATTTCTAATAGTATCAGAAGTAAGACATCTGAGTGTGCTAGTTGCAATTGATTGTAACTAATTATAGTTGCATGATATGCATAATAAGGATTACATCTTATTAGGCCCACTCTATTTGGCCATATACAAATCCAAACACCTTTCAATTGCGCTCAATAATTTGTCGAGTGAGCACTCACCTCGCTTAAGTGCCCGCAAGTTACAGGTGTTCGGGGTTCTTTCGAGTTTTGACTCGAAATGAAAGGTTTCACGGGTGCATTTAGCTAAATTCGACGTGCGTATAGACATTTCTTTCTGAACATACTTCAATTAACTCGAGTTCTGAATTGATTCGAGTCTAATTTGAATCAGACTCAAACCATGACAAGGAGAGAAGGTTCTTGTCCCAAACCCTGTGGAACCGAACCGGTTAAAGATGGACAGTCCAATTCCGAAGGTCATCTGTTCCTCTTTCTTCATCATCTCCTTTCTTCTCCAAATAGAGTGAGAGAAAATCTCTGGTAGAGAGAAAGAGAGAGGAACTGAGGAAGTTATGTTAATTCGATTTTTCACAAGAATTCAGCTACAAACCTTGACAAGTAAACCCTAATTAGCATTTCACAAAAATGCACACCGGCGAGTTGCTGTTATCATCAAGGGGGTTTCATCCCCAATCTAACACTAACCAACTACGAACTCAGTTACGTTCACTTCGTCACCAATCAAAACAACTGAATTTCGTTAGAAATTTTAGAGCAACTCCTTTTAAAGTTCGTTCATTTCCTGTCATACTTAATTCGAGTTCACAGTCAGCTTCTCAATCTGATAATGTTAGTAAACCAACGGAAGATGATTTTGTAGCTAGGGTTTTGAAGGAAAACCCTAGTCAAGTTGAACCCAGGTATCTTGTTGGTGACAAGTTTTATACTTCGACGGAAAAAGAGAATTTGGGTAAGGTACCAAATGTTGGGATTTTTGAAACTGCTAAGGAGCTGTATAAGAAGAAATTAGGGTTTAAGAAGGAGGGAGATGATTCTGTTGATGGTGATAAGGAACAATCTTCGGATCCTGTGTATTTGAAGGATATACTTAGAGAGTATAAAGGGAAACTTTATGTTCCTGAAGATGTGTTTAGTTTGAAGTTGTCTGAAGAAGAAGAGTTTGATAAGAATTTAGAAATGTTGCCAAAGATGAGTTTTGAAGATTTTGAAAAGGTTATGAAGAGTGACAAAGTTAAGTTATTGACTTCAAAAGCTGTCTCTGGGATCTCAAATGTGTACGAGTATAAAGATTTTGTTGTCGACTTGAAAGAAATTCCTGGTGCCAAAACTTTGCAGAGAACAAAATGGTGAATCTTGCAGTTTCTTTTACTTATTCACGCTGTTTTGAGGGATCTTGTAATATTGTGATGTCTTATCTGTTTTGGTGTCGTAGGGCGATGAGATTAGATAACAATCAAGCAAGAGTTGTCTTGGCCCAGTACACTGGGCCACAATATGAAATTGAGAAGCATTTGACGGTAATCGATTTTTCTTCCTTTTCATATTTCACATTGTTGCATAGCAATATAGATTATAAATTGAAAACTATATCACGGATTATTTGCGTGTCTTTGTAAGTCTTCATTACTTTCAGATTGTTTGCCTTTTGAATTCGTAAACATGTGGAACTGAAAATATTTCTTTGACATCATACTACAAGCTCTATAACACTTTCAGTGGCCTAGTGTGGAATTAAGTAGAACCGTAGAAGGAAACAACACCATTAGTCACTGATTTAAGGCACTTTCATGGGTGTCAATGGTGGCTACAAGATAGTAATTTTTTGTGAAGAGTGGGGATCAACTCCTCGAAGTCTATCTGGAGCGAGTAATACGTTTTGTTGTTTTTTCAACTGAAGGACACCTTTTGTTTTTAAAGGGAATTCCATATTTTCATCACTAGTATCTTAGTCACCCTCTTATGAACTAGAAACATGGGACAGTTTATATAGTAAAGTGGGATACGATAAAAAGTTTTGGATACTCTGTTTGCTTGGAGACTTCGCTTTTCTTTGTCATTTCTTAGAGCTACATTCTTCATCACGACTACTTGGTCGCTGGTGTATTTTTTCCTGACAGCTGAATCTTTTATGCAGTCCTACGTGGGAAGATTGCCCAACTACCCACACCCTGTGGCGTCCTCTATATCTAGTAGAATATTGGTGGAGCTAGGGATGGTAACAGCTGTTATGGCTGCTGCAGCAGTTGTGGTTGGGGGTTTCCTGGCGTCAGCTGTATTTGCTGTTACCAGTTTTCTGTTTTTCACGGCCGTATACGTTCTTTGGCCCCTGGCAAAACCAATTCTTAAACTCTGTATCAGTCTCGTCTTTGGTGTTGCCGAGAGAATTTGGGAAAATGCTGCTGATCTTTTTGCAGATGGAGGGGTTTTCTCCAAATTATCGGAATTTTACACCTTTGGCGGCGTGTCTGCCAGTCTTGAAATGCTTAAACCTATTTCGCTGGTCTTTTTCACCATGGTTCTTCTTATACGTTTCACTCTCTCAAGACGACCAAAGAATTTTAGGAAATGGGTAATCCTTGTTCTTTTCATTTTATATTATCTTTCTAAAATTGAGCTTAGCTGATTATTTTACATTTGTTTGTCTTATGCAGGATATATGGCAAGGTATTGAATTTGGGCAATCCAAACCACAGGCTCGTGTTGACGTGAGTTTTTCGCTTTAGCAACAGTAAAAGTATTAATCACTTATACAAGTGGAGGAATCTGAATTCTTAAACCTTTTCCTATTGGTAATACCTCAGGGTTCAACAGGCGTTAGTTTTAATGATGTTGCGGGAATTGAAGAGGCAGTAGATGAACTCCAAGAGGTAAATTAATTGTCTTTGCCAGTTTTATGGACTTAGTTGCATGTTGACTAAGTTAAAACAAAGGCTTTAATATACAGCATGCTTATGTATACTTGCAATAACATATAAGCTGGTTTTAAGGCTCCACTGTGTTTGTCTAACTTTGTATGTTTGTTCAAATCTTCCACTACTTCTGCCGTATCGGCTTTGATTTATTGAATAACTGTAGGTCCTATACTTGTTTATTTCTTTAACTTTAGATACTGCAACATCTTGTTGTACTGGGATTGACAAAAATGAAGATTATTACAGAGTGTTACATGCACAAAGTTTTCCTATCGAATTTCTGATTTATACACGTTGTATAAGTGAAGCAATACTCTCTTACATCAGTGTGTTCCTTGTTCTGTTTATGGCTTCATCAGTTTGCTTAAGTGAATATTCTTATCGTCTCGAAGGTTGACTTTACTTTTTATGTGAAACTACCAACAATCTCATGATGAGACTACTATATGAAGCCATGAGGTTTCTTCACGAGTTGATGGTAACTTCATTGTCCCATACTCCCATTTGAAACAAAAAGAGAAAAGCTATTGGAATTTTGAGTCATACTTCATGATTCCATTTTCAGTAATTATCTTTTGCTTGAACAAAACCTTTTTGCAAGACATAATACACGAAAGAGTAACTTTGTATTAAAGCACGTAAAAATTTTCCTCCAAAAAGATAACGTTCTTCACATGTCTTCATTTTTATATCTAGCTACTTCGAAGTCCTCTTGTCTACTTCTCGAATACAAGGTTAATAGGTTTTTCTCCCTTAGTGTAAATCACTTGCACAATGCCTGGTAAACCTACTTGTACTTAAAGTTAAATACCAATATTTCCTTTGGCACATTCTGTCGTGTGATATTATTTACACTAATGAAAAGTAAATATATGAAATAATTTAGATTCATCTGTATTTACTTCTATTTTTTGCATAAAAGTTGTATCTTGTTAACCAGACACTTTCGTTGGAAGTACTTACAAGTTACAGATTCCAGTTCAGATTTTAAACTGAAAAGCTCATCTAAGTTTCACAACCTGCTTTTGAGAGTTGAGACTTCCCATTCTTTCCCCATTCCATCAACTTTAACTTTTTAAGAATCACCCTATTTATTGAGATATATGAAAATCATTTCTTCGTTTCTTCAAAAATAATGGTAAAGTACGGAGGAAGAGACCCAGTTCAATGTACATTGCTACAAACATTCTCTTTTTCTTTGTTTCCTTTATATTAATTGTGGCATTTTGATACATATTCTTTCAAATGTATGTCTTACTCTCTCTTATGTTCATGGTGGCTGCTCGATCACGCTTTCGGATTGCTAATGTCTTATTCCTAATATAAATTCTTTTTGAACATTATGTTGATTAGTTGGTGAGGTACTTAAAGAATCCAGAACTGTTCGATAAATTGAATATAAAACCTCCTCATGGGGTCCTTTTGGAAGGCCCTCCAGGATGTGGAAAGGTCAGTGAAATTTTCATTTTCCATTAATTCCGTGCACAATTTGTATTACAGACTGTAGTTGATTTCTTGATGCTTTGTAGACCTTGGTGGCCAAGGCAATTGCTGGCGAGGCTGGTGTTCCCTTTTACCAGATGGCTGGGTCAGAGTTTGTTGAAGTGCTTGTTGGTGTTGGCTCTGCTCGTATCCGCGATCTGTTTAAAAGAGCCAAGGTGAGTATACCCCTTGAGATACATGGTTGCTTTGTCCGAGTAGTCTTCTTGACCTGGATTCTTTTCTTTCTTATTAACTTCCTTAATGAGAATTATGTTTGGGCCCTAGTACTTGTTATACTTTTGAGTTTTGAATTTTGAAGAAGTTCTCTTCTCATATAATTGCATTGCAGGTAAACAAACCGTCTGTGATTTTTATTGATGAGATCGATGCATTGGCAACTAGGTAACGGGTCATCCTTCTCATGGAGGAAATTCAGTCTTGTATTGAATACATCAGTGCACTGTAAAAGAGACTAAATATGTTGTTCGTAACTGAAATAGTTGTTTTTACTGTTGGTATGACCAGGCGTGAAGGAATTTTTAGTGAAACAACCAACTTGCTTTATAATGCAGCCACTCAAGAGAGGGAAACAACACTGAACCAGCTTCTAATAGAACTTGATGGGTTCGACACTGGCAAAGGCGTTATTTTCTTAGGTGCCACAAATCGTATGGATTTGCTAGATCCCGCTCTTCTTCGACCGGGTCGTTTTGATCGTAAGGTAGACCTTTTATTGATAAGTACAATTTTTTCTGTAAAACTGAACTTTAGTAAAATTTGGAACTATTGTTTTTTTGCATTAGAATATTGTTCTTATTTTCGTGGGCTGTTTTTCTTTTCCTCTCGGATAGACAAACTGCTTAATGCCTATTAACTGAAACCAGAATTATATGTTTAGCAACTTCTTTTTTTTCTGAAATGTCAGCATATTTTAAGGGGTATGTTTAGCAATTTTTTCTATTTTTTTTGGAAAGTGACTACGAAAGTCATTACAATAGCATTTCATACATCAAAGATGTGATAAGCACGATAGCTGCCGAATTAAACCTTGAAACAGATAGGCTTAAAGTCCAACTAAACCACTGGCCTAAAGCCCAACCTAACAAACGGCCTAAACCATGGATTCCACCTCTGAAAATCGAACCTCGGACCTCCAGGGGTTTGGAGTTTATGTCACCACTTTCAACCACATGGACAACCAAGTGTTGAGTTTAGCAATTTATATGTGCACTTACTTTTACATATGGATCATTGACTCAGTTAGGGGTATTGGTGTTCAGCATCGGTCAAGGTGTTTTTGTTAGTAGAGAAGTTCCAAAATAGGGGCATGACCTTACAAGAGTAGACCGAATCATACAAGCATTTTCTTGTCTCAGTTATTAGGTCTTTCATTTTCCAGTAACAAGTTTATTATCTTTAGGCTAGCCATTGTAAATTGTTAGTAAAAAACTCTCGGACATAATATATGATGAATACTATTAGACAGGAAGTAGTGACCTATATATTCTAAAGGGTTAGGATCTGGAAACGGGCTAAATATGATACTTAATTGACATGATTTTATAGAGGCTATTGGGATTATGCAAGTTATAAATACGACTCATAATCGTAAAACATTTAGGCCCATTAAAATGTGACTAATTTTTTGACGATTTATATGGAAATCATTATGGTAAGGGACGATCATCACCTGTTTCTATCGTGTTACGGTGACTCCCCAAAAGCATCATGTTTATTAATGTCACTGGTATTGGTCTCTATCAGTTCTAGGTCTTACTCAGGTGCTGTTTTACGCACCAACGATCTTGTATCAGTCAATTGGTAACAGTTAGGATACAATAAAAGTAAAAAGTGGTTCTTTAGTATGTTTTTGGTCTCAAGGAGTTAAGCTCTTTTCTAATTTTTGTTGTTTTCTTTCTTCTTGTAGATAAGAATCCGTCCTCCGGGAGCTAAAGGTCGACTGGATATCTTGAAAGTTCATTCTGGCAAGGTGAAAATGTCACCTACTGTTGATCTCACCAGTTATGCACAAAACTTGCCTGGTATGGGTCACTTCTCAGCTAAATGGTGCTTCTCTACTTATTGCATGCCATTAAAAGAGTCAATTTGCAAACAAAATGTGTTACGTCCAATGAATTTGTCACAACAGACATTTTTCTGGAGAATCTATGGGTTTTGATTGAATATATAGTTTATGTTGTTTAAGCTAGTTCGTAAGGATCAAAGGATGCAACTTATCAAGAATTATCTCATGCTTCTTATGACATCAATTTCTGTTTGTTATTTAATTCACTTCAATTTTGGCTATGCTTAGTTTTGTCTCTTTTTTATGATCACTAAAGACAAATCCTACTTTTCTTCTTTTAAGCAAGAAAGTTGTTGCTTTAGATTTTCTAGTAACAGGATCTAATTCGGCTTGATGTTTGATGTTTCATTGACCGTAGTTGTGAGCTTGACTTGGATCTGCTAACATATTGTTCCGTTCTCAGGATGGTCTGGCGCTAAATTGGCACAGTTACTCCAAGAGGCTGCTTTGGTCGCAGTTAGGAAAGGGCATCAATCAATTCTTCAGTCAGACATGGATGATGCAGTTGATCGGCTCACTGTTGGTCCCAAACGTGTTGGGGTCGAATTGGGTCATCAGGGACAGTGTCGTAGAGCAACGAGTGAGGTTGGAATTGCAATTACATCCCATCTTCTGAGGCGGTACGAAAATGCAAATGTTGAGTTCTGTGAACGTATTTCAATCCATCCGCGTGGCGAGGTCTATACTACTCTTCATCTCCACTACTTCCCTAAGACTAGTATTTGTTGTCCCTTGAATTAGAAAAAAACATTCTCAATATCGTTTGCTGCTACCTGCTAGGACTGGGGAAGTGTCGGTAAGCGTGCTAATTTGTTCGGCCCATGGCTCCGCTTATTGTGGAGTCCACATATAGGGTATTACTAGTTCAAGCTTGACCAATGTGGTGATGTGCCGTCATCTTTCCATCTAAAAAAGTTTGATAAATCAGTTAGTAGGTCTCCGAAGGAGCCCAAATTTTATAAATCATTCATTTCAGCCCGTCATGATGTTGTTCAATTGCTCAAGACATTTTGGGTTTAATATATTTCTTCCACTTCTATTTAGGTTTACTTATCCGAATTGTTGTAATGCATACAGAGATTCTCCCAAATTGTGTTTCACAGAATGGATGATGAGTCATACATGTTTGAACGCCGACCACAACTACTGCAGCGCCTTCAGGTCGAGTATCACGGTTCATTACTATGTTAATCTGATTTTCCTTTTTCACGTCTATTTATCGTTCATCCGGGTTTGTATGTAAAAGGTACTTCTTGGTGGGAGAGCTGCAGAAGAGGTTATTTATGGACGTGATACATCTAGAGCATCTGCTAGTTACCTTGCAGATGCATCTTGGCTTGCACGTAAAATTTTGACAATGTGAGTATATTCTTCACTAACTCTTGTGTGTATGTGTGGGTGTGGTGTATACCCATATGTATTAAAATCATAGGGCACAAACTCTACTCAAATAATTCAAACTAAACTCCATCAATTCAAAGGTTCTTTCATGATAACTAACTAACTCGGGGGGTTCGGCATGGGATCATCTCGGAGAACCCCGATCGTAATCCCGACAGATCCACGAATTACTCGGGGGGATCAGCCTATCCCAACTATTTAGCTTCATGGTGTAATGTGTTAACTAGTCTTTTATACTTTCTGACAGATGGAATTTGGAAGACCCAATGACCATACATGGAGAGCCACCTCCTTGGAGAAAGAATGTAAGCTTTGTGGGACCTCGTCTGGACTTCGAAGGTTCGCTCTACGATGATTATGACCTAATTGAACCTCCAATCAACTTTAATTTGGATGATGACGTTGCTCGAAGAACTGAAGAGCTACTCGCAAACATGTATGAGAAAACAAAATCTTTGCTAAGGAGGCATCATGCAGCTCTGCTCAAAACAGTGAAGGTATGCTGCTCCTTTACTTATGTGGGCGTATGTCTGTCTGTTTCTCTAAAAGTATAACCATTTCGATCCTTTTGCAGGTTCTTCTGGATAATAAGGAGATTAGTGGAGAAGAAATGGAATACATTCTTGACAAATACCCCGTGGAAACACCCATAAACCTTCTCTTGAATGAAGATAATCCTGGGAGTTTACCATTTTTCGAAATAGAAGACGACAATCGTGATTTGGAATTATCAGTTATAACCCCATCTAAAATGGATTCTCATAATTAGAAGATCAATATGCTCACCCCCGTTATTCCCGAAGTTTTCATACTTCTGACAAGATATCTGTTTGCGAATTGGAAATTCGAGTTGAGCTATGTCCAGGTTCTTGTTAAGTCTAGCTGGTGTTAGGAGCTCAATAGATTTTGCTATGAGGGAATGCCACCTTTAGCCAGAGAAATGCACAACAAAGAGCAGATCAGAAGTTCTGTGAAGAATTTGTAACTATCAAGAATGTTGTATATTTTAATCATTTGTTTTGACCTATTGTTAGAATGAATGACAAAATAAATTGTTGAGAACTTGGATCCATCTCATAGAGCTATTGACAGAGATGTCTCTCCTTAAAGGAATCCTCTCAAGTCAAAGAGCCTCCTATTCTCTCTCACCCCATGACTATCAATGGTATCTTAAAACCAAGGTGCATCCCAAATTACATCTCTCATTTTACTATACCTCTGTCTACAGCTTATTTGACCATTTTGGAGCACCCAAAGGGGGATGCTACTTGTAGACAAGTTAGGTGGCTGTGAAGGGTTTCACCAAAATGATGGTTTATAACCCGGGCCCTTGGTTTCATCCAACCAACCAAGTCTTCCTATGTGTAGAGTCGGGCAGGCCCCAAGGGTGCAGTTAATCGATTTGGTTTATTAATTCTATCCTTGGGGGATTAGAAAAGAGCTCCAATGATCATCCAATGTTTCTGTTCACTTCTTCAAGCCACATCACAATTCTTCAATATGTAGATGACATTATTGTGACAGGTAGCGGCAATGAGAGCATGATTTCTCTTGTTTCAGCTGTAAGTTCTGAATTTTCTACGGAGGACTTCATTTCTTGGGTATTGAGGTGATCTCTTTAAAGTTATGGTAATATGCTCTTGCATTCCTGCCAAGGCTGATCTATTAGACTGCAATTCGATTTCTGTTTCGAGTGGGAACAAAATCTTTAAGCTGGCCTTTTAGTTGATCCCCGATTCTATAGGAGCATGGTTGGTGGGCTCCAAGACTTGACCATGACTTGGGCAGACACTGCCTTCTCTATTAACTATGTCGTACAATTATGTAGAGTCACAGGACTTCTCATTTGCAACTCATGAAAAAGATTCTTAGGTATTTAAAGGGATTTATCACTTTCAAATTTAGGAAAGGAGATGTGTCTAAGCGTACAGGTTACTCTGGCTCCGATTGGGCAGGGCGCCCTGATGCTAAGAGGGCCACCACATGATATTATGTTGTTTTGACAACTTATTGGTTTCATGGTGCTCAAACTCGATCTTTCATAGAGGCTGAGTCTAAGGCGGTGCCCTTTGCCATTGCTGAAATGTTTATCGGTCTCTTGCATTTTGCAGGAGCTTTGTTTTCCTCTCTCTAGGCCATTTGTTTGTTATCCAGACTATATTGGGGCTAAGAACTTTGTCAATAATGGAGTATGCCACGCTCGCATGTGGCAAGTTGGTTGAGGTTGATTGCCATTTCATTACGAAATCTTGTTAAATGTTGGTACTTTAGAATTGAAATACATGCCTATATCTGAGCAACTAGCAGATATATGAATTTTATTTTCGGATACTTATGCCTCAAGTTGATTGATATTAAAATCGTAACTACAGATTAACATCGTGAAAAGAAGTTGTTGACTTGAATGATGTAAAAACATACGGTCTGAGCACTCTCTAGTTGGGTTGTCGAAAAGATTAACCCATGTAAACAAATACTTCATCTGTTTAAAATAGTCACCACTTGGACACTAGCTATAAAAGAAAACAAATTATGAGAAATGCTATTTGCTCAAAAAAATGGGACCGACCACATGCCAAATGCTAATGTGGCTGGCTCCCATTGGACGGGCCATTTCTCTCTCCACAGAGCCCCTCTAATGGGACATGGTCACGTCAGCAATTGCCCTGTAGTCTGTCCCATTTTCAGGCCAAATAGGTGAATGAGGTGGTTTTGATAAGCAGGACACACATTGCTCAGTCCGGTTGTCACCACCAAGTCAATTTGATGGAGCTTTTGACAAAAAAAAAGTCAATTTAATAGAGACCAAGTCAACTTGACAAATACCAAGTCAAATATATATTGATTGATGGGGTAGGTTTAGATTTACATTGTATATCAAAGTCATCCAACCTCAGGCTCCCTTCGCCTGCTGATTAATGCAAAAAAAAAAAAAAAAAAGTCAGATCCAACCTTCCAACGACTACTTCTCATTAGTATTCTAATGTTAAATCAAACTCTATATGTGTGTGTGTATATATATATATATATATCCAGTTATTTGTTAACCGTACAACGGTACAAGACCAAAACTGAAGAGAGAGTTGAAAGTATTATTGAGAAGTTGTGAATTATGTTGATAAAATTCTTGTTCCATCTCTCCATTTTCGAAATTTTATCAACATCATCATCAGCTACATTCTTCCAAGCAAAACCTGGTTGCCAATCCAAATGTGGGAACATTAGTATTCCCTATCCATTTGGTTTAATAGGTGAGGGACAAAATTGCTCCATTGATCCAGCTCTTGGGTATGGTTACAGCATTACATGCAACACTTCATATAATCCTCCAAAACCTTTCATTGGTAAAGGGAACCTTGAAATTGTAAGTATCACTGACACTGAAATTCAAGCTCGAATGAAAAATCGTATAGCCACTCTATGTTACAACATGTTGGGTGACATGATCGAGGACGAAACCATGCCGTGGTATACATTTTTTGACTTGATAAAGAGTCCATTTACATTCTCATATACTAAAAACAAGTACTTTAGTATAGGTTGCGATACATTGGCAGCTTTTCGAAGTATGACGTCTGTTGCCAATTACTCAAGCCAGTGTCGGACAACATGTTCAAGTAAGGAACAAATAGTCGAAGGTGCTTGCACGGGTAGCGGCTGTTGCCAAACTACCATGCCGAAGGGTGTGAGAAGGTTTCAAGCAATTGTTGACAGCTATGAAAACCATACCAAGGTGTGGTCTTTTGATCATTGCGGCTATTCGTTTGTGGCTGATCAAGAACAATACAAGTTCCATTCTTCAGATCTTTTACTTCAACCTACAGATTTCATGCAGAAAATGAGAAACATACCCTTGGTGCTGGATTGGGCAATAGGAAATAAGACTTGCGAAGAAGCAAACAAGGACTTGTCCTTGCCATTTGCTTGTCAAGGAAATAGTTACTGTAATAATACCGATAACAACCTTGGCTACCGATGTATTTGTCATAAAGGTTTCGAGGGAAACCCTTACCTTAGTACTGGATGCCAAGGTACGCATACATGGAACCTCGCGCTCTAATACATTTGTGTGTGTGTGTGTGTGTGTGTGTG
Source organism: Eschscholzia californica subsp. californica (assembly GCA_002897215.1). Taxonomy (NCBI): domain Eukaryota; kingdom Viridiplantae; phylum Streptophyta; class Magnoliopsida; order Ranunculales; family Papaveraceae; genus Eschscholzia; species Eschscholzia californica. The sequence goes on from BEHA01050187.1 coordinate 657,515, forward strand.
TGTGTGTGTGGGAACCTATATATTATGCGATCTTGATGATTGAGTTCGTAAAACTAACTTAACATATGTTTGTATTGGGGAACGACTTAACAGATATAAACGAGTGTGCGGATCAAAACAATAACCCATGTGTAGGAAATTGCACGAACACACCAGGGAGCTTCATCTGTTCTTGTCCAGAGGGCAGTAAGGGAGATGGGAAAAAAGATGGGCGTGGTTGCATCGACAACAAGCAAGAATTTCCAGTATTGGGGGTCTCTCTTGGTAAATTCTTGATTATACAACTTGTTACATACCTTGAAGCAATAAAATAACAATGCTAATTGCTAAAATAATGTCATTGTAGGTACAGGCTTGGGATTCATATTCTTAATTTTGGGCACTTCTTTGTTGTTTTTTACCCTAAAGAAGAGAAATATGGTGAAGATCAAGGAGAAGTATTTTAAGAAAAATGGTGGTTTGCTGTTAAAACAACAAATATCTTCAAAAGAAGCTGGTGGTGTACAGTCGACAAAAATTTTTACGTCAGAAGAACTAAAATTGGCAACTAACAACTATGATGAGAGTCAGATCCTGGGGAGTGGAGGTTATGGGATCGTCTACAAAGGAACCTTACCATCAGATGTTAATCGCTTAATTGCTGTTAAGAAGTCTAAAGTCATTGACCCGAGTCAGATTGAGCAATTCATAAATGAAGTTGTGATTCTAACTCAGGTTAACCATCGAAATGTGGTGAAACTCTTGGGATGTTGTCTAGAGACCGAAGTTCCCTTGCTTGTTTATGAGTATGTATCGAATGGGACCCTCTTCCAACATATCCATCACAAAAAGGGGATGCCCTCGTCTCTTTCGTGGGGAAGCCGCTTGCGTATTGCTTCTGAAATTGCAAGCGCTCTCGCATATTTACATTCTGCAGCTTCAACACCGGTCATTCATCGAGATATGAAGTCAGCTAATGTATTGTTAGACGATGATTACACCGCGAAAGTATCCGATTTCGGAGCATCAAGGTTGGTTCCCTTGGATCAAACTCATCTACACACACTAGTCCTAGGGACATTAGGATATTTGGATCCAGACTACTATCATACCAGCCTATTAACAGAAAAAAGTGATGTTTACAGTTTTGGGGTTGTTCTTGTAGAGCTCTTAACAGGACAAAAACCTGTTTCTCTTGATAGATCAGAAGAAGAGAGAAATCTCGCTACGTACTTCATTTCCTTGTTGGAACAAAATGATGTATCACGAATTCTAGAGGCCCGAGTAGTGGAGGAAGGGGAGACGGAGCTAATCCTTGAAGTTTCTGAGCTTGCAAAGAAATGCCTTAACTCGACGGGGGCAGATAGGCCTAAAATGCAAGAAGTGGCAACTAAGCTCGAACGTTTGAGCAAATTGGAGATGGAACATGCATGGGCAGATGATGCTCAACCAGCAAGCAATGTAATAAGATCACAATTACCATCTGAGCCAAAAGACTTGTACAGTATACCAATTCCCAGTTCATCTAACACAGTCTCTGATCCGGGACAATACAGTTGCGGAACAGAAGCGGCATTGCCCTTGAATATTCCAAGATGACCCATGGTGGAAATGCTAGTATTAAAGGAGAAGGCTCATAGGCATTTGGATCAATTGGTAAAGCTGAGTAACAGAGCTAGGAGAGTAAAAGAAAAGCTCTTAATTCTTATGTGTGTGTGTATCACTGAGTGACTAAGCGCTTTATGCGAATAATGTGAAGTGTGAGAGTGAGTAAGGTGCGAGTACCTAATTTTTGTGAAGCAATAAGATTCAAACCTTGGTTTTTCAAGTGGAGAGATAGACATATCATCATCCAACCAAAGTGAGCTTCTCGTTGTGCGAGTACCACAAAAGTGTTCTTTGTGAGTTTGTAATTTCAAGTCTTGTAACAGTTTGAGTACCAAATTGTGAGAGGTTTTGCCCTTTGACCGGGGGCCTACAACATTTTCGTCGTGGGCCTTTAGCCCTTCCCACTATGAAATATGTATGACAAAAAACAAGCTAAATCGCTTAACCGAACTCTGAGTGTCGTATCGAAAAATCAAGAATGGAACCAACCAAACATATACATTGATGTAATCAAGACTTCATACAAAACCCTATGCAAGATGCTTAGCTACTCATGGATTGATTGTAACATAAACATTCAATCGGATGCGAGATCGAGTTTAAAATCATGGTCATGGCTCTCATCTCTTTCCTTTTTGTCTCCTTTTGTTTTTCTCTCATATCACCATTACACGGAAGGGAGAGTACTTCTTCCTCGGGTTATCCCAAACCCCGGACTATGGGTTCATCTGGGATGGAAATCTCAGAGGAAGAATCTTCATCTGAGAAATTTTGTTAAAAAGACACTTCCGCTTAGGGGTGGGATAACGGCCCGGAAGCCCGATACCCGCTTGGGTCCGCCCGGGTCCGTTAGGTACCGCGGGTACCCGATACCCGCGACGGGAAAAGCCCGGCCCGTCAACCGGGTAGTTAGCAGTTGAGAAATGGTCATAGCCCTTTGACCGGGTGACCGTACCGATTAACCCGTCCGATTAAAGACCGATGGTTAATACCGATAGGCCCGATCATTAAGTACCGAATTAACTACCTACACGACCGACTGCCGGCTACCCGTTGTAAATTAGGATTAATCCAACGGTTGATATTTGGAGCCAATCGAGTATGATGCACAACCGTTGGATTAAAACCCTAGAGTCCAGAACATTCTACCATCCTCTATATAAACCATCTAAACACCTCCCTTCCTTTCATTTGCCGCACCTTCATCAGAATCATCTCTCTCGCTATCTGCCTCCATTCATCACTTCATCTGTTCTAAGTTGTAAACAACCAACCCTAGTTCGTTCTTCACTTCAAGTTCATCTCTCTGCCTTCCCCTTTCGTATCTCTCGACTCTCTTCTTCACTTCAAGTTCATCTCTCTGTCTTCACTTTTGTGCTTTGTAATTTAAATACCCCCAATATTGTAATGTTACTTTTTTTTATTGAAAGTATTGTAATCTTACTTGTAAATTGTAAGTGACTAAGTAGTATTTAAAAGTATAAGAATAGTTAATGAAATCTCAGAATTTTAACCTTTTATTTAGGTATTATTTAATTGTAAATTAGGTGGTTTGGTCCGATACCGTCCGACCGATACCGGTGAGTCCCGACCGGTCTCTCGGTCACAAGCGGGATTTGGTCAATGGAACTGTTGATTTTGACCGGACCGGATCGACCGAGTAAATAGGCGAACATTGATTTTGAGTGCCCGACCGAGACCGACCGATGAAGTTAAGGCCCGCGGTCGCCCCAACCGGACCGATTCCCACCCCTACTTCCGCTATCCAAAAAGAATGACTTTAGAGAGGGTGACCAATATATGGACAATAAATGTCTTATATGAACAATTATTTTTTGTAGATAATAGGATGTTATATGAACAACAGTTTTTAAAGCGACATCACTCTATTATTTTTCACTCTTGGTCTCTAAGAATTAGGGCTTTTGTTTTAACTTTTAAGTACCCCTCTTTTTTTCCATAAATCCTATACCTTCTTCTTCTTCATCACCAACAAAATTTGTAGAGAGAGAAACTTTGGAGAAATTTTTTATCATGACACCAAGAAAATCAAAGGAAATTGTTGAAGAATCTTCACCAAATATGAATTGTTGGACAAAACCAACCCAATCCATCATGAACCCTAGAACCCCTTGAAATCAAAAAAGTAAAACCTAGAAAGTTGATTTTTAGTACCAAAACAACAAGCAGATATGTTCGTGTTTCGTGGCAAACTACAAGAAAACTGCCTATATTTTTGTGGCAAACGACAAGAAATCTACCTATATTTCCGTGGCAAAGTACAAGAAATCTGCCTTTATTTTTGTGGGAAACCCTGGAAAAAGTAGTAACTTTTCGTGGGTTTTCCACGAAATTCTGGTAGTCGTCTCTTTCACTTGGAAGTTTGCTCATGAAACTGTTTTTTATTCTTCCAAACTACAAAATCAAAAATAAAATAATAAAAGGGGCTTACCTCATCAATATCATTAATTCCTATTAGAAAAAACGACTATAAAAACTTATATTGGCCACCTTAGGGAGAGAGGTTTTGATAGAAAGCAAGAGAGGATTTTTTTTTCCCGGAAATGGACTACAAGATCCATCATTAAAAGACATTGATACATCATGAATAGATAATAAAAAGTTACATCAAGATTCATGAATTGAATAACTACGATCATTATCTGTCTTGAGCTTTAAAGGATATATACACCTGTCCCTAAAAGCCAACCTAAGGGGGCTAAAGTCCATCTAATTTACCTCTACTTCATTTATATCCAACTTCAATAAATCATGGATTTGCACTTCCACGTGATCAAACCTGGGACCTCCGTGTTTATGAGTTGTGTCCAACCACTATTCTAAGAGGTGTTGTATAAGAGAGAGAAATTTTCATAGAGAGATAGAGAGGGAAATTCGGATAGAGATGAAGATAAGTGTGAGAAAAGTAGTTAAAGGGACTATAGGGAAAATAATTAGGGGTAACTTTGTGGACGGAAATGTTTGGTGAAAGGTTCAAATTATGAACCTTAATAACACAATAAGTCCAATATTAACATAAAATATGTCAAAACTAAAAAAGAAATACAAATTTTGATATTCACCAAACAAATCACTTTGCATACACTATTTTTCAGAATTCACCACACAAAATATTTTTACATGACATTATTATGTTATTGCATTAAACAAAACATAAATAACTGAAGTACTATAGATATGATATATTGATTCACTAAACAATTACTCCCTCTGTCCCATTTTGTTTGGGTGTTATTCCTTTTAAGGAAGTCCCAAAATGTTTGTCCACTTGCTTTAAATAACACTTATTTATTACTAGTTTTAGTGAGGTTTCCTAATCTACCCTTACTTTTAATACTAATAAAAAATTTCTATTGGTTCTACACTAGTTCCAATGTAGTTTTCAATGTAATACTTTATAGTAAATATGGGTAATT
>BEHA01050187.1:664553-681070 GCA_002897215.1 Eschscholzia californica subsp. californica
CGAGGAAACCATCATTTGTCATGTATACAACGTAATTTATCATATGCGTGTGTGTCATCCATTATGTACCATTGAATACTTAGATTATTTTCTGACATAAATTACTTGTTTTTTTATGTCATGTTAGGAAATGTACCATTGAATCCATTATGTACCATTGAATCCATTATGTACCATTGAATACTTAGATTATCCATTATGTATCATAAATTATAGTAACTTGTTAGGAAATGTAAATCTGAAATCATGTTTTTTGTTATAAAGTATGTGATTTATCATAAATTATGTATACTGTATAGAAAATAACACAACCTTTGTACGACTGAAAGGAAATTTTATTGAACAGTAATCTGTGTTTTATTGTAAATAAAAAGAACATAGTAGACTAGGTAACTTAAAAACAAACTCCGTCAGAATGTTGCCCGAGCTCTCGATCCTTACTGTCTTTGGTCTTCCAGGTTTACGGCGAATCAAACATGGTAGTGTTTTTGACTCTTCATTAAATGTACATGGTTCATCGAAGTTAGGGGCAGGGTTTATATGTTCCTTGTAAGTCTTCACGTAAGACTCCGTTGTCCAAACAGGATCATAGAAACAATCTTCTTGATCGTAATTTATACTTCTATAGTTTATGTGATGATTCTATAAGAAATTCCATCAGTGCTGGTTTACTACAAGGAAAAAAAAACATATGTATTAGTTAAAAAAAATTATAATCAAATTTACATACATTAATAATGAAACATTTAATAAAAAACAAATGAGATGGATCATAAATAACAGGTACAGATCAATAAATTATGTATACTGTATGAAAAAGTACAATTGTTTATTAGGTTAAGAGAAGTTTTATATGCTTGTCATGGCCACTGTTCTGGTAAAAAAAGGACGTGTAATGTTGGATAAATTTTTCATACTTTACGAACCTTTGATCATTAATACTATCATCTTAAGTGAAATGTATGCAGATTGTATCAGAAAGTATGGTAATTTATCGTAACGTAACTGTAATTTTTATTCTGTTACAAGAATCAGAAAGGATAAACATCAAGATATTATTAGCAAATTTTATCAGAAAACATGAAAAGTTATCGTAAAGTACCTGTACTTTATATTCTGTTATAGGAATAAGTGTGGATAATCACAAAGATCAAGAACTGTACGGACAGATGATTCTGATCTGCAAAAAAAAAACAAAAAAAAGAAGAGGATTTAACGTAGATCTGAAGAAATATAAATGAACACTGGAAGGAGAAATAACATACTAACATTGAACAAATCATTAAATAAGAAATAAACATCAAAGATCTTAAAGAGTTATAAAAGTTTTAGAGAGAGAAAATATAAATCTTCCATTCGAAGGTAGTTAAGATTACAGCAAAACAGATTCAAAGTTATTGAAATGGAAAACAAGAAAAGAAAGACATAAATCAAGATTTGATGTTTTCAACGATTCTATATGAATCTTTAACCTATAAAGCAATAAAGATAAGATTTTAAACCTGAATAACAATGGCTAGAATAAAGAGATAAACAGTATAAAACCTAAATAACAATGGAGGTTTTGATGAAAGCTCTTGATTGAATATTAAACAATGGAATTTTTTACAGCTGGTGGTGAGTTTAATTTATGTTTAATGAAGATTTCGTTTATAGAGAGAGAGATGGAAAGTTACTGGATTTCAGTTACGGAATATTATCAACATAGTAGTTAGTTACAATTCAAACGTGATTGGAGAGAGAAAGTTGAGATAAAAATGGAAAAAATATCTTTAACAGTTTAGAATGTAAATCACGTTTTGATATTAAAGAAGGTTAATATAGGTATTAAATCTTTAATATGTATTATATGGATTTGTGTTTTCTCTCTAGATGAGACCAAAAGGACTAGATATCCATTTAAATTATTATTTAGGTTTTGAAATCCTTTTTAGGATTATAGAGGATTAAATCTCCTATTTGGACCCTATTTTTGGTCTATAGACTCAAAAATTATTTTTTTTATATGTCTCTTACTATCCTAAAGACTCGTTAATGAGTGTCATAATTAAGTCAGAATCTACCACTCATTTTTTTGTTAAATAACATGATTACTTTAATGACTTTGATATATCATATGATGGGATATGCTTATAACTATCATTAACTATTTTGATAGAACTCCTAATGCCCATACGAACTACTACCTTATATGTCATTATATATACCTTATTAAATAATCCAAGTTCAGTAAATCATGAAATCCACTTCTGATATGACTCAAATCCGGGGCCTCCAGAGTTTTGGAGTAGATACACCATCAACTAAGTTAACAAAAGTTGACGAATCAACCAGTCATTGAAGGGGCAATTTAATGTTACTTTGGGGGCAAAAACATTCCATTAGTCATAAATTGGGGGTCGAAAATGGAATTAACCCTAATCATATTTTTTTTTTGGTTGAGTTAGAGAGAGAGAAACAGAAACCAGACTAACATTGAAATTGAAAACATAATTAAGATCTGGTAGAAAACCTACAACAACATAAGTGTAGAAGATTTGCCACGAAAAAAGAAAGAAAAAACATATTGCGAAGAATAACCTTCAAAGACTTAGTACAGAATAAGAAATGATATAACAAGAGCATCAGATCATTTTAAGAGTTATTTTTATTTAAAAATACATTTAATTTACAAAAACTAATAAAGATATTTTATTTAATATTTAAACTTCTTATTAAATTTATATGTTTATATAAATATATTAAAAATAGTATTACATGACTTTAAGAATTATAAAATATTTAAAAATAAAATTTTATAAAAATATTTTACAAATTAATTGAATGAAAAAGTTTACAATATAGTTTATTTTAATATAGATATTTTAATTATGATATTTTAATATTAGTTCATCTACATCAAAACAAAGATCTTTTAAAACTTTAAGTTTCTATTTTCGTTAAGACGTTTATCTAATGGGACCACCACCACATTCTAATCAATTGAAACAACTTTTTCTGGCGAAAATATTTCATTATATAAAACATGCACGAAGACTTTAAATTATATTTTATAGGCAATAGGGTTCTCTACAGGGTTCTCTACAGGGTTCTCTACATCAACACCAATCGCTTTACCCAAGAATTTCTTACTGTTCCATTACTAAATATTTTTTTCCCAAATTTCATATATACGGCATTATTTCTTTTATTTTATAAAGCCAAACCAAATCTTTAGGCGAGTACCAGAGCCAATATTCGAGGCAGGATATCAGTCTTCGAACAAGTCTACTTCGAGCCAAAGTCAGTCTTCGAGCCAGTAAATAACTTGAACGAGCGAACGACCTATATGACATGAGTATAAGAACTAGTATTAGGTTTTTTTTCCCAAAAAGAAAAACAAATAAATAAAAGATATTTTAATAAACATATTTTATTTACTCTTTATTCTTTATATTAGATTTATTTGTTTAATAAAGTTAAATCATAATACAAGTATGACAATAGAAATAACAATATTTATTTTATTCGAATTGAATATATATAATAGAAATATTTTGATATAAACATTTTAATTCAAAAATACATTTGTATATAAATATTTTAATAAAAATATTTTATTTAATGTTTAAACTTGTTATTAAATATATTTGTTTATATAATATATTAAAAAGATATTTCAATAGACATATTTAAAAAATACATTTTTTTAAAATATGTTACAAACATATCTGTATAAAATTATTTTAATAAAGATATTTTAATAAAGATATTTTAATAAAGATATTTTAATAAAGATATTTTAATAAAGATATTGTTTAATAATTATTTTAATATACAGCCGTAGAAACAAACTTCTCCTCAAACTCCTCACACTGCAACACCCGCTCTAGCTTCGAGCGGGTCATAAATGGGAATCGCACAAATCGAAAAAGATGATCAATCACTTGACTCCTGTCTTCTTTTCTTGGGTATTTGCCTGCCTTGTACCTATTGTAATACGAAGTCAAATATATCGTCTTCTGAGTCAACATGGAGAGCATCGTTAGCCAAAATCACCTCAATCCTACCCAAACGAAAATAGGAGACCTCACTTACGAAGCTTTAAATGGTGAAGCAGCAACAAACAATTAGCAAGCTGGGTTTATAACTATTATACATTAACTTAAAGATATTCACTTATTGAAACTTGTATACACTGCAGTAAGGAATTTTGTAGCCGCATCAGTTTATGGTCGAATAACTTCAGACGTTAAAACACCATAAGGAAGATCTAGATACGCCAAGGCCGACTCAAGAGTCATTGGAAGCTACAAAGAACCCTCACGCAATGAGTTATGCATGAAGAAACAGTGAACTTATCTGCTGCGATAAGAACATCAACCACATCCGAACATTCCGTCACTAACAAGGCACTGGCATAGGTAAAACGTAGTAGCTCTATAATCGCAGCTTCCTCTGTAAACACAAAAGGGTGTCATCTATATTGGAAAAAAACTAGTGTTTACTATGAAAAGGAAAACAAAGCTTTAGTACCTTGTTCATCAACCACTGAAGTTATGTGGGGTTGATTTGTTTCCGTCAAACCATTGGAAAGAAGTTGCAAGAAAGTAAAAAGATAAGTATAATGCACAAGAAACATAATTAGTGTTAATTAACTTCACTACCTTGTCAAAAAAACAACTTTCTTTTGCTAGTAGAGAGGAACTTATGAGCCAGGTATTGAGCTTGAACACTTCTCTGTAACCATGTATAGGGTTTACACCTTCATCACCTGCAAAAGAAACACAGCTGATAAATTTAAGGTATCAAACCCTGCCAGTTTCAGAAGAATCATTTACTCTATTATCATATAAATGTTCTAAAAATACATTTATATATAAATAGAAATATTTTGATATAAACATTTATATATAAGTATGAAAATAGAAATAACTGTTAGATCAGAGATTCAGAGTAAGATAGAGAGAGAAATAGTATTTTCTCATTAAACCAAACTAAGGAGTAATCATCTCCTTATATAGATGAGATACAGAGTTCGGTAGAGAGAGAGTGAGAAAGTTTGTTATTATAACAAACTTTCATATTACAGTTATTCTTAACAGAATTATGAGAAGGTAAAAAGACATAAATGTCCCTATTACTTACTCTTCCTTTATGCTAACACTCCTATTACACCTTCTTCTAATATTAACACTTCTAATACACCTTCTCTCTAACACTCCCCTCAAGCTGAGGATGAGGAAAACAACATCAGATTGGATAGAAGAGAGAGAAACAAAGGATTGGAGAGTCCCTTAGTGAACACATCAGCTAGTTGATTTTGAGAAGAGACATAATCCAATCGAAGTGTACCTGAAGCAACCAATTCCCTCACGAAATGGTAGTCAATTTCTACATGCTTGGTACGGGCATGAAACACAAGATTTGTTGCCAATGTTGAGCTCCAAGATTATCACATTTTAACACATAAGGAGTATGAACATTGACACCCAATTCAGTAAGCACATAAGAAAGCCAGAGAAGCTCAGAAGAGGCAAGGGCAAGAGCTTTATACTCTGCTTCTGTGCTTGATCGAGCCACAGTTGGCTGCTTCTTGGAGCACCAGGCAACTAATGTGGAACCAAGGAATACACAAAACCCACATGTAGACCTCCTGGAATCAGGGCAGCCAGCCCAATCCGAGTCACTATAGGCAGTAAGAGAAGTGTAATCTCCTGGATTAATTGAAATACCAGAGCCAAGAGAACCCTTAAGATATCTGAATATCCTTTTAACCATTTGAAGATGAACATCCCTAGGAGCTTGCATAAATTGAGCCACATAGTTAACCCCAAATGCTATATCAGGTCTTGTCATAGTTAGGTACTGAAGTCCACCCACCAGACTCCTATAATGAGTAGGATCATCTAGCAGAATGCCATCATCTTAGGAGAGTCTTTTCCTAAAAGGAATGGGTGTAGCCATTGGTTTAGAGTCAAGAAGCTCTGCTTTCTGAAGAAGCTCTAATGTGTATTTGTTTTGGGTTAACAAAAGGCCTGAAGAAGAAGGAATAGGAGATACCTCAATCCCCAAAAAATAATGCAAGCTACCCAAATCCTTCATAGCAAAGGCCTCTTGAAGTGATAACACTAAAGAGTGAAGCAAATCAGTAGAAGACCCAGTGAGAATGATATCATCTACATAAAGAAACAATACCAATGTGTCACCATGAGCCTGATATACAAACATTGAGTGATCAGTTGCACTTTTCTGAAAGCCAAAGTCAAGTAGAAAAGAGGCAAATTTAGTATACCAGGCTCTTGGAGCCTGCTTAAGTCCATATAAGGACTTATGAAGATGACAAACCCAATCTTTCTTGGAGCAATCCACAAATCCAGTAGGCTGAGCCATGAAGACATCCTCATCTAGAACACCATGCAGGAATGAATTTGACACATCTAACTGCTTGATGTGCCATTGATTTGTTACAGCAATAGTAAGAACAACCCTAATTGTGGAAGACTTCACAACTGGACTAAAGGTCTCTGAGTAGTCCAAACCATCAAGTTGGTGAAAGCCGTTAGCTACCAGCCGAGCCTTATACCTTTCAATTGAACCATCAGCCTTGAGTTTTGTTTTAAATACCCACTTACAACCCAAGATATTCATAGAAGCATTTGATGGAACAAGTGTCCATGTTTGATTATGCTCCAAAGCATCAACCTCTTCCTGCATAGCTTTCTTCCATTCAGGATATTTAGAAGCCTGAGTATAACAAGTAGGATCTGATGGATTCTCAAGTAAAGTCAAATAACACTGAGGTAATGGATGACACACAGAATAATGGGAGACAAAATCAGAAAGATTTCTTGGTTTAAGAGTACCAGTTTTTGATCTAGTAGTCATAGGATGAGCTGGAGCAGTATTAACCATTGAGGAACCTGCATTTTCTGCGGGAATAGACACTTGACAATTTGAAGGAGGAGGAACAGACACAGGAGTATTCTGATTTTGAGGAGAGACAAAAGAAGTGGTAAGCATAGGTAACACCACTTGTGTGGATTGAGAAGTATCAGCAATAGAAGAAGAAGATGCAGCAAAAGGGAATGAATCCTCATCAAATATAACATGTCTTGAGATATAGACCCTAGAAGTCTCAGGATCTAGACATTTGTATCCTTTATGAGTAAGGCTATACCCCAAGAAAACACACTTTACAGACTTAGGAGAAAGTTTATCTTGTCTGGTAGAGGCCAAATGAGGAAAGCAAGTGCACCCAAAAACCTTGAGGAAGGAGTAATCAAGAGTATGAGAGAATAATACCTCATAGGGAGACTTTTGATCAAGAACTTTGGAGGGTAATCGATTTATGACATAGGTTGCAACCTCAAAAGCATCAAACCAATAAGACTTAGGAAGAGAGGCCTGAAAAGATAGGGTATTCCCAACCTCAATAATCTGTCTGTTCTTCCTTTCAGCAATCCCATTCTGCTGGGGAGTATAAGGACATGAACACCTCAATAGAATACCATTGTCATCTAAGAAGAGCTTGAAATTACCTTTAGATAGTTCAGGAGCTCCATCACTGTGGAAGATTTTAACAGTGGTGGACAAGAGATTCTCATAAGTAGCTTTGAACTTCTTAAAACAGACCAAGCTCTCTGATCTTTGCCTCATTGGATAAATCCAAAAATATCTACTATAATCATCCACAAAAAGAATGTAGTATCTTGCCCCATTTACTGTTTCGACAGGAGCTGGACCCCAGACATCACAATGAATCATCTCAAGTGGTGAAGATGTGCTACTAGTAGATAATGTAAAAGGCTGACATTTACTCTTGCCAAGCTGACAAGAATGACGGACCTTTATAAATTCTTTAGAGTCTAACTGAATAAGACCTCTTGTGTTTAGTTTCTCCAGCACACCTTTAGCAGTATGGCCAAGTCTATGGTGCCATAAGGAAGGAGAAGCTGATAAAGTAGTGTTAAGACTCAATGGAGGAGACTCAGTGATGCACTCAATAGGATATAAGTTGTTAACCATTGGTTCTTCTGTAAGAACATCACTTGAGAGCAAGTCCTTTATGCTATAGCCCCATGGAAAAAACTCAACAGAACAATCATTGTCTTTTGTAAATTTAGCAATGGACAGTAAATTCTTCTTCAAGTGAGGAACAACTAAAATATTATGCAAATCAAAATCATGATCTATAGTATTTAACTGAGTATGACCAGTGCTCACTATAGGTATAGAAGAACCACTACCAACCATAACTGATTCATGACCTAGATAAGGAGCAGATTGAGTCAATACCTGAGGATCATTTGTCATATGGCTGGAGGCACCTGAGTCAGCAAGCCAAACTTTTGAAGAAACAGGTGTGGCTTCAGCTAATTGACACTCCTCAATAGCAACATTACATTCTTCTGGAGAAGATTCAATATTGTCTTCTGAATTGATATTTTCTTCAATATGAAGACCAGCAAAACTTTGAGAATTTAGGGGTTTTGAAGGAGTATACCTAAATCTGCATTTGTTTGCTTGATGTCCCCACTTATGACAGATACCACAAGGAATCGAAGTGAAGTCAAAATTCACTGCCTTCTGGTTCATAAGTGGATGCTGAGATTGTTGTTGTTGTGATGAAGATTGATTTGTAGACTCTATCTGATTTTTAAACCCTTTAGGTTGCACAGATTTAGAGATCACAGATTTATGTTTTTGATTTGATTTTGACTGATTCAAGCCATGTTTATAGGGTGTAGAATTTCGATTTGAACTTTGATTAACATAAAAAGCAGTTTGTTCATCAATTTCTTGAGAGAGAAGCCACTGCTCATGATGAAGTAATTTTGATTTTAATTCAGGAAATCGAATTCTATCATTTCTATTATCTATAGCAATCACAAATTGACTGAATTTCTTTCCTAATCCAGCCAAAACAATTCTAATCATCTCTTTTTCAGTAACTTTATCATTTACTGAAGCTAAAGAATCAGCTAATGATTTGATCTTTCGAAGATAATCATTTATAGAAGCATTACCTCCTTGAATGTTCTGAATTTGTTTGCGAAGAAAATCCTGCTTCGCCTCAAATTCCTCAGCATAAACCTCATTCAAATAACCCCAGATCTTGTGAGAAGTTGGAAGACCTAGAACATCTGCTGAAATTGATCTTGAAAAAGTAGCTTTGAGACAGGATTTAACAAAATGATCATATTTACGCCAAACTTGAAAAGCAGGATTGAGAATCTCTCTTCCTTCTGAATCGATGATCGAGGTTTCTGGTTGCGAGATCGATCCATCCACATAGCCAATCAGATCATTGCTAATTAGAATTGATTCGAATTGATCACGCCAGACCAGAAAGTTATTCTCATCGAGTTTTTCAGAGATATAATTTGTGATATTAAGAGTTAAAGGTTGTGACGAAGAAGAAGATGATGATGAAGACGACTCCATGATCAACGAAGGTTTTCTCTCTCTAAGATTTAGATGCGGAAGCAAATTAAAAAACCTAGAAGCTCTGTTACCATGTTAGATCAGAGATTCAAAGTAAGATAGAGAGAGAAATAGTATTTTCTCATTAAACCAAACTAAGGAGTAATCATCTCCTTATATAGATGAGATACAGAGTTCGGTAGAGAGAGAGAGTGAGAAAGTTTGTTATTATAACAAACTTTCATATTACAGTTATTCTTAACAGAATTATGAGAAGGTAAAAAGACATAAATGTCCCTATTACTTACTCTTCCTTTATGCTAACACTCCTACTACACCTTCTTCTAATATTAACACTTCTAATACACCTTCTCTCTAACAATAACAATACTTAATTTATTTGAATTGAATACATATAGTAGAAATATTTTGATATAAACATTTTAATTCAAAAATACATTTATATATAAATATTTAAAAATATATTTTATTTAATATTTAAACTTGTTATTAAATATATATGTTTATATAAATATATTAAAAAGAATATCAGATGACTTTAAGAATTATTTTTATAAAGATATTTCAATAAACATATTTAAAAAATATGTTACAAACATATTTAAATAAAAATATTTTAATATACATATTTTAATAAAGATATCTAGTTTAATAAATATATCTAGTTTAATATGTAATCTTTAACAAATAAATTTAAATATAACACAAATTTGAAAACAAAAATAACAATATTTATTTTATAGATTGCCCCTAATTTGTGACTAACTTACTACTTTTGCACCCATAACTTCGATTTGGACTTCAATGGCCAAAAGAACTTCAACTTCTTTCGGAATTACCTTCGGAGGCCAAAAACAAATTAGTTCCCTAGAAAATTAAAAACATAAAGCCACCTCATCTTTTTTTGTTAAATAACATGATTACTTTAATGACTTTGATATGTACAATATGATGGAATATGCTTATAACTGTCCTTAACTATTTTGATAGGACTCCTAAAGCCTATACGAACCACTACCTTACATGCCGTTATATATACCTTATTAATAATCCAACTTCAGTAAATCATGAAATCAACTTCTGGTATGACTTAAATCCGAGGCCTCTAGAGTTTTGTAGTAGATACACCACCACCTGAGTTAACAATAGTTCACGAATCGACCAGTCATTGAAAGAGTAATTTAATGTTAGTTTGGGGGCCAAAACGTTCTATTAGTCATAAGTGGGGGTCGAAAATGGAATTAACCCTAATCGTATATTTTTTCTAATTTTTGGGCTTATGGTCCAAAAAATTACCCTTAAACACACTTTTAATCCTCTCTAATCTTATAATGGCTTTATAAACCAAAATATTATCATAAATGGAAATATAGTCCATTTGTAACCATCTCTAGACAAAACACAAACCCCTAGGTATCATATTAAATCATAGTACCTAAACTAACCTTCTATATAAACAAAAACTCGATTTTCTTCAAAATCCCCAAATATCAAATTTCCATTTTTATCTCCTACATTCTCTCTCCAATCGTGATCCTATTAACAGAAACCAATATCTTTATTCTTCTTTAAAACGGAAACAATTACTTCTCTCTCTAAAACCGAAACCTCTATTTTTGAGTCTCGAAATCTGCTACATCTTTATTAGACCAGCTGAAACCTCCATCGTTTATTTGGATTTCCATCATCAAAGACTCAGTTCGTACCATTGTAACCACCAAAAGCTTCTTTTAAGGTTGTTGAAGTAACAAGTTTAATATTTCTTTTTAATGTTTTTCATCATCATCTTTAAAGATATTTATGGGTTTCATTATAATCCGTTTCATCTCTGTATCATCTTTTCAAATATTCATCATTATTCATGATTTTTTCTCTCTACGATATTCATAACCGATTTATGATATTAATGTTAAATCGTTGTTTACTAATTCATTATCTTCAATTATGTTATGTTTGTCTTCATGTATTAATTTATTTTTCATTAGATTAAGGTTACAGATGTTGATTTTTAGAACACTTCTTCATATCAGATCCGGTAAGCGTACCATTTCTAAACCAGAGAAGATTTCGTACGTTTTTTTTGTAACATAATGTAAACGATGTGTAATTTACATGAAAGTATGTGTAATTTAAAAGAAATTATGTGTAACTTATTGAACATGGCATATTTGAACCAGAGAAGATTCCGTACAATGTTATTGAAACAGAATGTAAACAATGTGTATTGTTCAAACAATTATATGTACTTTATTGCGCTTTACATATTTGAACCAGTGAAGATTCCGTACAATTTTATTGTAACAGAAGGTAAACATTACATATACTTTATTAAACTGTGCGATAAAATTTATTAAACAATACATATACTTTATAACATTTTACATTGTAGTTTTTCATAAATGATACGTATTGTTGACAATTATTTACATTTTTGTTTTGTAGTTTAGCTGTTAGTGATGAAAATTCCTACAAAATCATCTAACGTAGGGAAGAAGATAAAACTAAAGCATTTCGATTCGCCCTTCAACAGTATAGTATAAACACATGATATGATTTCAAGGTTGTCAAGAACGATATAAAGCGTGTAACTGTTGTTTGTTGAATGACTCAGATAGTTGAGAAGATACTGCAGTGTACCTGTGCAAAAACATTAAGTTCTGGTATAAATAATGTGAACCATTCGATAAATTACGTTGTATACATGACAAATGATGGGTTCCTCGTCATAAATAACACATACTTTACGAACTTGTTTCATAATTTGTATTTGATGTGTGGTTATGTATGAGTAGAAACGAAAACAAATGCTGTTTTAATGTTCGTAAATTGTACATAATTTATGAACATGTTTCATAATTTGCAAGGGATGTTTGGTTATGTATTAGTAAAAATGAAAATTAAATGAGAGAAAGTGATATATACGTTATGTATATTAACTCCCAAATCACGCTAAATTGATCCCAGAAAAATATACTCTTTCCACATCTAAAAGTTAAGTGAGAGAAAGTGATATATACGTTTTGTATATTAATCTCCAAATCATGCTAAATTGGTCTTAGAAAATATACTCTTTCCAAATCTGAAAGTTAAGTGAGAGAAAGTGATATATTAACCTCCAAATCACGCTAAATTGATCCCAGAAAAATTTGGTCCTTGATCTGACTCGGTAACAGGTTATTTTGATTTGGTTTCCAAATAAGAACTGATGAAAGAGAAAATCTGATTTGGGAAAATATCTGTTTTACCTTACTAATACCCTAAATAACGCCATAAACAGGTCGTTTCAAATCCTGTCCGGGTCCAAAAAAATTTGCGGGAATTCTAAAGGGGTAATGGACGGTATTTTCATTATCTAGTAAGGGTCATTATGTCCCAAGTGCAAAAGGACTAAAAACTCATTTTTTGGGCCCTAAATCTTTTTTAAACATTATTTTGGACATTAGAGCAAGTCCAAGGCTAGCCGGTCCCAGACCCTTAATTTTACTTTTTCATTCAAATTTAAGGGCCTCAACTCAGCCCCTCAAAATCAACTCCAACCCATAGACTCTCTTGGGGCTCTTAAATTTGAATTTTTAATTTCTCTATTTACTTAAATAATTTCATTAAACAATATCGATTACAAACTTAACATTTGATTAGAAATTTAAATCTAAGTAAATACGACTAAACAACAATAGAAAAGTTAAAAATAGCTAGAAGGCGTTTCTTGGTTCTTGTGGATGACTGCCGAACCAAGCTTCTCGCCCCGCTATAAGCATCGGTGCACCATGTTCGTCGAGAGACCTAACATCAATCCTCAATAAGTTTATCCCATATTGTCGGTCTTTTGCTTGTTTATCGGTTTCTAGAAACCCTTTTTGAATTTCTATAGATTCTTTAAGTGATAACGATCTTTGTTGAGCTTCTTCCATTCTATTTTGTCATTATTCCGGCGGAGCATCACCGGCTACTACTTTGTCTTTAGCGGTAGAATTTGTCGAATTTTCTCTGACTCTTGCATTTGCTTTGGCTTGTTTACGACCCATTGGTCTTTCCTCCGATGGATTGGTATTGGAATCTCTTTTTCCGGATGTTGACTCTCCTGGCATGTCTGCCATCCACTTGTTATGCGACATCAAAACTTTGTAAACATGTTGGAATCTAAACATATTTCCTTTGTGATTGTTTTTATAAACATCAAGTGCTCTTTGTATCTGAAATAATCAAAATTGATTTAAAGGGATATTGTGAAATCAAAAGATAAAAATATATAGATTAAAAGTAAGAAAAATTACCCGGTCATAGTCGTTCTCTCCGCTTTTTGTAGCTTTATTTACTATCCTCAAAGTAGAGATAAAACTTTGACAATCAACATTTATCTCACTGAAACGAGATTTACAACTCTTTTTTGTGCGTTGAGAGTTTGTAATTTCATTAAATTCATCGGTTATTTTTTGCCAAAATACAGTAGATTTTTGGCAATTTCCGACAACCGCATCAAACGTGATTTTCAAATAAGAATTAGTAAGTACTATATCTTCATTGTTTGTATACGCGACCCGTTTAGCTTTCTTGGTTGAAGTCGTGTCATCTTGCTCGCAATAATCATTTAGAGTTTCACCTACCGACGAGGGAACGCGTGAAGAACCATTCAAAGTTTCATCATTTTCTAATAAACTTGAGTGATAACCGGGATTTTGAATGAGATCCATATAACTTTGGCTAAATAACTCATTATCATTGAAGGAATCAATTGAAAAAGATTGAAGAAATTGGTAAGAAACTTGGAGAGATAAAATGGAAAGAGAAAGAACTGAAATAAAATGAATGAGAGAGAGAGATGAGGGATGATTTGGGTTCAACCCCTATTTATAGAGGTTGAACCCAAAATCTGGCCGTTGGATTTGCTCCAACGGCCTGTTCTGGCCCCCCAACATGACCGTTGGGAGCTCCCCAACGGTCTGTTTGGGAGGTTCAGCCGGCCCCTAATAAGGGCCGGCTGGGGTTGGACCCCTTCAGACCGGGGGGCTGGGCCCTTAATTTGAATTAAGGGACTCAGTCCCCTCGCCCTTGGACTCACTCTTATAACCATGGACCCTTTTTCTTGTGGCCGAGTTAGAGGGAGAGAAACCAGACATCCTGGAAGAAAGTGGGAACGATGGCAATACGATCGGTTTTCGACTCAGGAGCTCTTAGAACCGAGTTTGAGAAAGCGGGAATCAGTGAAAATTTCATCCCTCTCATATGGAAGTAAGATCATCAAATCTCTCTCTCTCTCTCTTTTGTGCTACACTTTCTCTCTCTAAAATATAATCTCTTATGTGAATTGTGACAGGCATGTAATTCAAAACCCTAATGTTAAGTTGAATGAAGTACCTTCATTGCCATCAGCTGCCTACCCTCTACTTAATTTGAAGTTCAAGCCTTCTACTTCGACTGTCCATTCTGTCCTTGAATCATCTGATAATGTCACAACCAAGCTTCTTATTAAATTGCAGGTATATTATTGTTTCTTCACCTCCCCCCTAATTAGGTTTTCATGTTAAAACAAAAACCCAGTTTCTTATCAATTGCTTGAGCCCCATTGCTGTTTGTGGTTTAAGCTGACTATGGGGAGGTTATTGTACATAAAATGGGGTGTTAATTATTATTTTTAGTAAATTGTTTGTTCAATTTGCATTTATGATTGAATAAGCTTCATTAGTGTTTCTAGGGTTTGAACTTTTTTAAACTTCAGAAACAGTATGCCTTGATTCATGTGGAACTTTCTCAATAATGCCGATAAGGGCAAAAAACAGACCCACTTTTAACTACATTTATACCAAACTATTAAGTTCATCGTTGATTCTATAATTTGGGTGGATGAGTAGGTTTTCTGTTTGCTATTTACTTGGAGGATCATGGGTTTTCTTAGCAAGTAAAAGTTAGTCAATGTAAATTACAGATGGGAAAAGACGTTAAAATTCCGTATAGAATGTCGCAAGTTACATACTACACTACTTCTTTTAATATTGCTAGTCTACTAAACATTCTTATTTTCAGAATGGAGCTTTTGTGGAAGCGGTTATAATGAGATATGATTCAAGTTTGGGGGTTTATGCTGGAAAACAACGTAGTGGAGGTCAGAGGGCAACTCTGTGCGTATCATCCCAGGTACCCCTTCTTACTAAGCGAGGATAGTTTAATTTAGTCACCTTTAGATTATTGAGGCATAAATGTGCTTATACACTAAGAATTGGAACAGTTCTATAGAGTTTGATTCATGTTCCAAACTAAGGAAATGAAAGAGACTCAAGACTTGAAGGTTGAATTTTTTGTATTAATATGACACAAACACCTCCTCAATGAATAATCTAATAAAAAGTTAGCCCCTAACTTAGTAAGGTGATAAGCCAGTGATGCAAACATGAGTAGCAAAGCTTTATACGAAGGTTCAAATGTAATAGTATATTTCTACTTTCGAACTAGAATAAAAGAAATATTCACTAAGATATAATATATAATTTAAATGGGTACTTTATTAGTAAATTACATATTGATAGATACTCTTCTATAACTCTCTTTAATAATCTAAACTCCTCAAAATGTTCAAAAGGCCATGCCTTCGAATAAAATCAATTGATGCCTATTTATAGATGCAGGGCTTCCCTAAATCATATCAATTTCTAGTTACTTTGATTCAATTTTGGAAGTACTGAAAATTATTTACAGATGAAAATTTTCTACTTAACTTATCGCTTAAGTCATGCTACAAATACATGAAGCAAATAAACTAAAAGATTAGGAACTTCGATCATATCAAATAGTATTTTTTAGTGTTAGTTTTATTGTAAGATTTTTATTTATGGTAAACTTATTCTAGGTGAATGATTCTAAAGCTTTAACCCTGTTTGCATTATGTGAGATAGAAATGCCTTTATTCTCTCAGCCTTTTTTTTATATTTCCATTCAAATTCTCAAAGAAAAATAATTATGCCCAGATTTTCTCCCATTTATGTTTGTTTTCCTTTTAATCATAGGTTGGTTGCAAGATGGGTTGCACGTTCTGTGCAACTGGAACCATGGGATTTAAGAACCATCTGACATCAGGAGAGATTGTGGAACAATTGATA
>BEHA01050187.1:690111-716015 GCA_002897215.1 Eschscholzia californica subsp. californica
TTCATTCAAACATTAGTACTATTTTTGCACTAGAATGTTAGAAGATCAAAGAATATCATATTTAGAATCTGAGAGTTTGTTGGCTCGCATAGAAACATTAGTTTTAAATATGTTATCGAACTTCAATTCCAATTATCTTCTGCATGATTTCTTTCACAATTTTCGCATTATCTTACACATTAACCTACTCTGGCCTCTGCCAACTTCCATATGGTATATGACACACTTCTGAAAGTTCTTCCTTGAGCGAATTCGAGCGAAGTGAAAAGTACATGAAATTTCTCTAGGTCTTGGGTAGGAGACAATTGTAACATCAATTGGCATATACAAATTTGAGTGACTTAAATGTATGTATGACCCATGCATGCAGGAGAATGGTGATAAAATAACAGAAGAAGAGAAGACAAAGATCTGCAACTCAATAGACTGCGAAAAACTCTCTCCTAACCTAATAGTGCATGCAGTTCAAAACCAAAAAATGCCATTGAGATTCATCGTTCGAGCAATGTTCATTGATCAGCTTAATACCCGTCACTCCATTTCCAATATGATCAACAAAAACCCTAATCCCTACAAGAAACCACAACAAAAGAACAACAACAACAACAACAATTCAATACAAGAAGAAGACATTACACTCGGAGCGATCCTCCAGCGTGACGCAGCACAACGTCAAGTAGCCCAACTCCAAGCATCAGTAGAAGCAACAACTTCCAAGATTGAAAGCTTAGAAAAACAAGTTAGAGATATGAAGAAATTGTTGAATGATAAGTGTGAAAAGAAGAGTGATGGTAATGATGTTGATGATGATTCAAGTTGTATTGGTGGTTCAGCTGGTAAATCCGCAAGTTTCCGTCGTAGCTCAGAAACCAAGATTGAAAGAGGAGATAGAGGATCAACTTCATTAGTACATTTTAATGGAGGTCAAGTTGATAAAAGAGGTATTAATATGGGTAGGTCTTTTTCATCATCTTCATCTTCTTCTTCCTTTTATTGCAAATCAGAGAACATAAATTCTTTCAATTGTGATGATAAAAGAAAGAAAACTGGTAAGGGTTTTGGTTGGAAGTTACTCATGAAAGGATTAAAGTCTAGGTTTTCGAAATCGTCCTCAACATCATCATCATCTTCTAAGTCTAGGGAAAACTCTGTACATGCAAATACAACAGATGAGACTGAAGTTATTGTTTCTGAAAAGGTTTTAAATGAAGGTCATGGAAATGAAGATAAAGATGGAGTTAGAGATCAGGTTTCTATGATCAAACGGGACGGGCAATTTCATCGTCGTAGTCACTCAATTGCCTAATTAACTACAAGTTAGACATTCCTCCTTCTATTCTTGTCTAGTTTAGTTCATTGTTATAGTTTGAAAGAGCAATTTGCTACTTTGAAAATGTGATTGACAAATTAATTGATGGGTTGAATTGGTGTGTGAAGATTTTTTAGTCAAGTGAAGACATGGTGAAAATTTTCCTTTATTCTTGGGCTTTTGTCATGTGGGACTATTATTTTCCTTTATAGTGAAATGCCATTGTATACAATCTATTATACACTGAGAGGAATAGAATAAAGGCACAACCCAAGTGACTTGGGCACTATACGTTCAGACGTTCCAAAAATGGGTACTATCAGGGGAGAATTTGATTTTGATAAAGTATTTCATCGTTTTTGTAGTGTGTACAAATTGAAAATTGTCTTGATTATTCTCATTCCTTAGTTAATAGTCAACGGAGATTATCCTGTTAGGGAGACTATGAGGTCCCATTCATGCTTGTTGATGTTGCTCCTGATGTTTTTTGTTGTGGTTGTTGGCATCTTCCTTGTCCTCGTCATAGTAATAGTCGTCATCATTCTGGTCTAATTGTATTCCAAAAACATGTTTTTTTTGTTGTGGTTGTCGGCATCTTCCTTGTCCTCATCATAGTAATAGTCGTCATCATTTTGGTCTAATCGTATTCCAAAAACATAAAATTGTTTTGTCACGTGCCATTACAAAGTGTCGTGTCAGTTCGATTAACTTTGTCCGGGAAAATTTCAATTTCACCAACTCTCAATAATAAAAGAGCTCACCAAATTAATTTGGTCTGATGTAGCATTATTTGGTTTTGGGTGGGTGGAGTGATGTAGCCAGTTATGAAGTAAAGAAACCAAATTGTGAAAAGCGTGCAATTTGATTTTGGGTGTAGATTAAATAGTTTTATTGAGTGAACAAGAGAAAACGTCTTTCTATGAAAGAAATCTAGAACCTTGTAAATATAAGATCAATATAGATATTACAAGTCAACACTTGGTAGCCGAAGTGGTTCTAAGGTGTTGACATAAACTCCAGAAATCCCTGGAGGTCCCAGGTTCGAATCTCAAAGAACTTAAATCATACCATGCATGTTTGAATCTCAAAGAACTTAAATCATACCATGCATGTTTCTCTGGGCAGCAAATCAACTTTCACAAATCCTCGATTCAATTTAGCCGCAATTGTAGAATGGAGGTGAGGAAAAATATTATGCAAACAATGGGAATACCTCGGTAATTATTTAATGAAGCCCAAGTACAAATGTTCTTCATATGAATTCTTGATGAAAAAATTGTCCTCAAAATTATCCGGGTGGAAGATGATTTCCTTATCTCATTCAGGCAGAACATTCCTTATTAAAAATGAACTAGCTGCTCTTCCGGTATACTTTTTGTCTACTAATCTAGCCCCAAAAAAGGTATTAGACGACATCGAAAGATACCAAAGAAACTTTTGGTGGGGACACGAGGCAGACAAGCGTAAGATGCATTATCTAGGATGGGAGGCATTGCAAAAAGATATGAAACACGGAGGTCTGGGCATCAGAAATATGCAACTAGTAAATCAGTCGTTAATAAGCAAGTTGGTGTGGAGGTTCCAAACAGAAAAAAATGCTCTTTGGGTACGTTTACTTGTGGCGAAGTATTTAAAACATGAAGACTTTTGGAAGCACAAAAGTAAAAGATCCTCAACGGCGACATGGAAGAGTATGTTGGCATTACGAAGATTTATCGAGGACGGAAGATGTTATATAGTAGGAAACGGCAATAACACTCGCATTTGGGAGGACCCATGGATCCCCACCATTAGAGGGTTTCGGCCAGGCAGAAAAGAAAATACAGGAGAGTTGTACAATAGTTACAGAGTAAGTGAACTCATCGATGGTCACCGAAAGCAATGGAAATCTGACTTGGTAAGCAAGATTTTTGATGACATCTTAGCCAGAGAAATAATGAAGATACACTTAGGCAATTTGGAAGAAGAAGATAAGATCATTTGGATACATACAGAGAAAGGAAATTTTACATCAAAATCTTTTTACCGGTCCTTAATACCAATTCAACCAATCCTTCGCTGTATGAAGTTTTATGGGAAAAGTTTTGGAAGAAACTCGATGTTACTCCAAGAGTCCAAATGTTTATTTGGAGATTAATGATGAATGCCCTCCCAACGAAAGTGAAATCGCTAAAATATAGCCAGCTGGAATCTAAACTATGTCAACTATGTTACGAGAAGGATGAAGACACTGATCACCTATTCATAGAGTGCAAATTTGCGAAAGAAGTTTGGTTTCGTTCACCACTCGGTTTTCAAGTTGAGGCAGGGAAAACAATTGTTGAAATACTCCAACATTGGATCAATCATAAAATAGAAGATGAAGGTGTTCAATTGAGTTTCTACCTATTGTGGTACATTTGGAAAACAAGGAACAAGAAAGTGTTTGAAAACAAAGTTCCACAGAGCATCAAGATGATTAAAGACGCCATTAACATGTGGTCAGATTTTCAAAAGAGAGGAAAAACAGAAATTGGTCCCAATATAGAGAACGAAATCATTGATGAGTCGAGCAAGACTTGGAAACCACCACAATCTGATAAACTAAAGATCAACGTCGATGGGGCACACAAAGAGGTTAAAGGGGCTGCAGCTGTTGTTATTAGAGATGAAAATGGTGAGTTTATAGCAGCAAAAGAAATGTGGTTTGATACTAATTATCCTATAGAAACAAAAGCTCAAGCAGTTCTAGTGGGGGTAAAACTAGCGATTCAGCTGAACATAAAGGAAATAGTGTTAGAAAGTGATGCGATCAATGTGATCCAAGCTTGTACGACAGAGAGGGCCTTGATCCCTTGGAAAATAAAGAACCTAATTACTGAGATAAAAAGAGAAGCTACAAAAATTGAAGCACTCACATTCCGACATATTCCGAGAACCGCAAATAAAGTCGCTCATGCTCTAGTTAAGAATGCTTTAGAGTTCAACATTTGTAAACAATGGAGGGAGACAGAAGTCCCATCTTGCATTGTTAGTCCATTAAGATCCGACAGAACTAATATTGTAATCGACAATCCTATTGATTAATAAACGGCGACAGCCGCTCTTCATCAAAAAAAAAAAAACCTATGGAGTATGCCATGAAGTCCCCAAACATTTTTTTTATCACTAAAAATTGTATTTCTAATCCCTTCCTGATTTGTTGCCTAGTAATATATCAAGCTCTTAACTTGTATCACCATGTTCTCTATCAACTCATCTTTATTCTCTCATTAAAAAAAAAACTCATCTTTATTCTATTGTTTCGTTTTTACTACATCGACCAATTATTAGCAAGGGATGCATAAACAAAAACCTTTTTTTTTATCTCTGTCTTTTTTATCTCCAATTATTATGGAACATCAACGGATAGATGTACTAGACGGGCAGAGGGTCTTTTAAGTCTAGATTTCCTACTTTATGGAGAGTTATCAAGAAGAAATTTGCACTTATAGAGGATAATTTTGGTGGTGCTTGTGTCGATGATTCACAGAATCTTCATTTTTCTTGTCCAATTAGAACATCAGAGGTTGATCACCTTACTGCTCTCCTTGAGCCTACAACGGAACCTTCATCTTCCCCAATTCCTCGATTGACTCACGTAAGTGGCTTCCTTCGAACCATGGTTTCTCAGTCAAATCTTTGTAACTAGAGCTAGAAAATCAAATTGCATCCTCACAACAACCACTTCCAAGTTGGATTTGGAACAAATGTATTCCTTCGAAAGTCTTTTTTCTTCTCTGAGTTATAATCCATGAAGTTGCTCCAACCATATACAAGATTATTCGAAGAGGCTTCATAGTTCCAAACATATACTCTCTGTGTAAGTCCAATCATGAATCATCTGATCACCTGTTCCTTAATTGCCCTTTCACTTCTAAGATTTGACAAGTTTTAATCACCTCTCATCATACAAACAGTAGCACACAGTCAATCTCCAATCTCTTGATAAAATGAAACTTAAAGAAAGTTACAGATAGAAAGTCCTTCCTTCATCTTTGTACCCCTCCAGCAATCATATGGGTCTCATCGTTAGAGCGTGATAATAGATTTATAGAGATAGAAAATGATAGAAAACTACTCGGGATAACATCATCATTCAAACAAAGAGCCTAATTCACTATTGGGCAATTAATCAATTATGGAGCAAGTCGACCCCTTTTAGCCAATACATCAAGAATTTGGATGCTTTATCTGGGCTATAAACCTCATGTAACTGATTTTTCATGACTTTTGCCTAGGTAATGGATGGTTAGTCATAAAGACTTTATCGTTACGTTGTTTCACTTTTTCATCAATGATACTATTTTATCTTTCCAAAAAAATATTTACGGATAGTCGGATAGATGTGAATAGCAAAGGACTACGAAAAGGAACATCAAACTTTCCTAGTAAATGCACAAAGCAAGAAAAGATGGCCAATGATTTCACCTTGCAGAGTGAACAACTGTTTGAAATAATCAAACACTTTCTAATCAAATTTTCAAAAACACATCACTTGAAAAAGCACATTTTAGATATGATTTTAAGAGACAAAGAAAAGATGAGAGAGGGCCCCCTGAATAGATGGAGCCATCCTGAAATAGAGAAGGTCGTCTCTACGTGAACAAATAGTGTCAGCACCATCTCTTTCCAATTTTCGATAAAAAAAAAAACTTTAAAAATACAAATTGTTAGGTCTGAAAATCTCTTACAGGCCATGAGAGACCAATGGTGGTATGTAATTATTGTTTGAGATATGATCGAAATTTGAAATGAATTAAAAATCTAACGAAAATATTTCTGTTAAATAAATATGTATGTGTACAGACACATAGTACTTTTATATTGACAAACTCACAAGTAGGAGGTCTCTTTGTGTTCTTTGTTGCTATCTGTCCCTATATTCACATCCAATTGGAAAGTCTTTGTCAACTTTATACATGGGATAATGGAAATCCAATCAAAATCAGATTTATTAGGTAAAGATAATGTTATCTAATTCAATCTGAACGCCCTCCAAATTACACATAAGATAGCTGCCCCATAATTGCATCTGACTCATTCCCACCACCAAAAAGAAGTAGGTCACTCGTAAATGGTGGGCGATAAAGAACGGTTTCTATGTCCAAATTGTATACAGAAAACTCTTCACTTAGAATTTGTACATAACTATAAAAAAATAGTTGATGTTAACTCACTTTTATTAGGTTAAGATTCTTTCCCTGTAGAAGTAAAAGTTTTGAATCTTGTTCTTCATTCATTTGACAAACTCTGAAAAACATCACCCTTTGCAAATTAAAGAAATTCACTAACTACTTTGAATTCCGAATGTGTCTAAACTATTTGCTACACGTATATATATATATATATATATATATATATATATATATATATATATATATATATATCATCCAAGATTAAAAAGAAAAAGTTATTAAAAGATCATGAAGAAAAACTATAATTTGTTGAAATCTAATAGGATTAGATGACTTTAACAATTAAAAATCGTCAAAATAAGACCAAATGGCGTCGTTTATATCATGAGAATTCACGAGGAAGCTTGAAAAACCACACAAACTATTCTAAAAGCTACCTCTATTTTTATCTACTCGGTAAACTACAGAACTTCTTACAAGAAAATAAATTGTAGTTTGAATGGGAACTCATGATCTCTCAAGGTGCACAACTTGAGGTATGTCATTTTGTTGGGGTGCATCAAGGAAACAGGGCGCCTCTAGTAATAAAATTGGCGTGCCTAGAATGTCTCTTGCATAAGGGTGAAACGGGTCCGGGTGAACTAGTTTTTTGACATATTTGAACGGGTACCTAATTATATAATGATCCGGTTTTTATATGTAAAGAAATCCGACCAAAATCTCGTACTGAATAAAATAGATCATCCATTTGAAAACCGGTCTTTCGATCTGGTTTTTCGGTTTAAACCAAATTAAAACTTTATTTAACTAAATATTAACAATCAAAATATATATTGAGATTAATATTGTGCGCAAGAGATGAAATGAATATAATCTAACAATCACAACAATTTCAGTATTTTTTCTTTCACTCAATAGTGTATTGAAAGAAGAATGAGAACTAAAGTAATTTCATTATAAGAAATAATACTTAGTTATCCATTAATATTTTATCATTAATTGTATGGATAATATATATAGCATTTAATCCAGTCCGGTTTGAGGTCCACGGATTTATTAGAAAAAAAGACTAGACTGGACTTAATCAATTCAATCAAAAAAATATCGACCACTATAGATTGTTCGATTGTCTGTGATCCGGTCTGGTTCGATTTCCACCCATCTCTCGATCGTCGGGGTCTTTAGTTTCACCTCTACTTACGTTTAGTAATATTTTACAAGGGAGGTGCTCTAGGTAAAATTGGAACAATTTAAGACCCCAATTGTGGAGTTGGATCCAAATTTGGTGGATTTCTGACACGGACACCAACTTCAACCAATTTTTAGGCGTTAGCGGAATCCCTCGAAAAATGGAAACTTGCTTTGATTACTACTACCAGTGTGATCTTCTTAATTTTGACACAAGAGATAGAAAGAGAAAGAGAAAGAGAAAACAACCCTTCTCTCAATCTCTCAATCTCAATCTCAATCTCTCAATCTCAATCTAGAGAGAGAGAGAGAGAGAAAGAGAGAACCACCACCATTATCGTTCTCATCTCTCATCACCCTTCTTCCATCTCCTTTTACCAACTGTTTTCTTCTCTATCCCTAAATCTTCTCTATTTCTAAATGATTCAATGAGAAATATAAAGATAGAAACAGACAACCCTTTTTATTTTTAAAACAAAATCTATACTTGAAGAAGTTGGCCGATTACTCCCAAATTAATCAAAACAGAGCCTACCCATTTCTCTCTTATATTTCCAATCTCAAATTAATCATCATGTCTATAATCAGAATCAAACCACTTTTAATACCTTCCTCTGGATTTGAATCTGCTAGCATTGCCTTACCATCTTACTCCAAATTAGGGTTTGTGACGGATTCGTCTGATAGAAGGTGTAAAGGGTTTTTAGGATTATCTGTATCTAATGTGAGATTGAAGGTTTTGATGCCAATTAAAGCGATTGAGGATCGAAGAGCTGCTTATTGGAATGATAAAGGAGATAATATTAAGGATTCAGAGACTCAATTGTCAGATAACGATTGTGCCTGCATTTCTGGTATTCTTTTCTGATCATTTTCTGTATTAAATCAAAGCTAAATTTTTGTATATTTAGGCAAAGGTTTGTTTTTTGGGGGGGAAATTTTGTTCTTTTATATATTGTTTTCCATGACATTAGGTTATTTTTTCATTTTGGTACCTTAGATGATGATGATATATCTCTTAGATACAACTAGTGGGTATTTATGATTATCCTCCATTAGTGGTTTTTTTTGCCATAGAAACTTAATGTATTAAGGTGCTTTTATAGAACCTAATTTGGTGTGAATTTTTCCTTTCAATTGTTATTTGATCAGAAAGTAGCTGCTCTTCCTACTCATTTTTTGATTCCGTTGTCAGTTTGATCATTTATAGCCTTTAAATGACTACATTTGTTATGTTTTTCAAGAATATGTTAGCGTAGAATCGGAACAAAAATCCTGCGATTTGTATGTGAATGTTGTAGTGGTAAAGCACATTATACGGGTTATCTTGAAATAGCAAGCCACTGGCTTTTTATGACCTGCAAAATCTACCTCAAGTTGGGGAATTGTACAAGTTATGGTGTAATGGATTAGGGTTTCTTAGTCATAAATGAAACATTAACTGCTGTTGTCATTGTTATAGTTTCGAGAAATTCAAGATATTTAAATGGTACTAGTACAAGTTCAGTGTAGCCATGGAACAATATGTTAAGGAGTGCAGATTCCATTAGATGCATGAGTGCATTAAGACGCCAAGTCTCTGCGAGCTCAAAAGAATTCCACTTTTCTTGTATATATATGATGCATTGATGCTATGATATTTCATGATTTTCTTTTTGTGTGACTTCCATGAGAACAACGTTCTTTCATGCTACTGAGGAAACAAGCTCTAGTTAAGAGATTTCTGTTACAATCAATTAAATCGGATGCATCAAGTTCAGTCTCATCCATAAAATGCTAGAAACAGCTTTCTCGCGATAGTCGAAACTTCATTTGTTTCAACTACCTAGTCTGATACCAATCTCCCATTCAGCCACTAATAATGTATTTTGATCCTTGATTATACTGTATTTTTGTTTTATTGAATCCAACTGTGTTTATATTTTACATTTGACAAGGGAATAATCATATCACGGTATCTAACGTTGGAAAGTCGACAAACATCGCATGGCATGAATGCTCAGTTGGGAAGGTTGACAGGCAACATTTACTAAAGCAGAAAGGATGTGTCATATGGATTACTGGTCTCAGTGGTTCAGGTTCATCTCTGTGTTCCTTTTTTCTTTTACTTTCTGATTTCCCACGGAAAGTATTCGTGAGCTCGAGTTGTGTCATTACCACTAAAGGATAAGTAACTTGGTTCAGAAACATGCAGAGATGAAAAAATAGATGAGAATTTTTCAAGAAAGGAATAAGTAAAATGTTTGTTGGTAGGTCCAGCAAGGCCAAGTTCTTAGTCACAGGGTTTTTTGCATATCTTCAACATGTTGATTTGATTACTGTATCTTGTTTTGTATAATGGTTTTGAAATTCATATTTCAGGAAAAAGCACAGTAGCATGTGCTTTAAGTCGAAGCTTGAACCACAGAGGAAAGCTATGTTACATACTTGATGGTGACAATGTCAGACATGGATTGAACCGTGATCTTAGTTTCAAAGCAGAGGACCGGGCAGAAAACATTCGAAGGATTGGTATGTGTTTATGAATGGTTATAGGCTTTTAGCTATGTAACTGAGATACTCCTTCAAACTTCAAATTCTCTGAGTAGCTTTAGTGGGTATTCGGTGAGATTTTGTATGTAAATCTTGTTTGTGCTTGTAAATAATCATGTTAGGATTTAGGGTGAGACAATACCTATGTAGATTGACGTCGTTTATTTATATATCATTTGTTGGTCCAGTAATAGGAATAGTAAGTAAAAGAGTATTGGAGGTTTGCAATTGTTATGTTTGTATGAACAGTTGTCTGTGACTACTCAAACTTTCTGTCTGATTTTCAGGGGAAGTAGCAAAGCTCTTTGCAGACGCTGGTGTTATTTGTATTGCCAGTTTAATATCTCCATATAGGAGAGAGCGAGATGCATGTCGTGCACTATTGCCGGACGGGGAGTTCATTGAAGTCAGAGCCTCTTGTTATTGTTATATTAGATCTTATCTATAGAACGATTGTCTTTTTTCTTTATCATATTCAATGGCCTCTGATCTTTACAGGTTTTCATGGATGTGCCACTTCATATATGTGAAGCAAGGGATTCAAAAGGCCTGTATAAACTTGCTCGTGCAGGAAAAATCACAGGTATCATCACAAATCCGAAGTGCTGAAATCTGAAACAATGGTTGTCTCCAGGTTTCATCTTCCTATCTAACCAGCTAATCCGAACTTCCGAAGTCCGAACTGGTCTCTACTTATTTACTCGAGCTGGGCAATCCATGCTTATGTATTCTTTTGTGACAGGTTTTACTGGAATCGACGATCCATATGAGCCACCATTTAACTCTGAGGTATATTTGTCAGTTATCCTACTTCTATGTTAGCAATTTCGATTAATAACTGTTCATGTAAAAACTACAAGGAAAGGGATAGGAGTATAGGACTTTGATATACACTTTTAAGTAGTCGCAAATATTCCAAGCCAAGCCTCCCTAGTTACTGACTCCTAGGTCGAGTGAGCCCGGTTTGACGCTCCTTTAGAGGAGAGGAAATGAAAATCAGATTTTCTTCTTTTTCTGGGTCTGAACAGCAGTAGAGAGAGATCGCAGCGACGCAGCCATTACCTATCCCGCTATTCATTTTTTTAAATGTTTTATGGCTGACTTACGGAATCTAGGGAGTAACTTTACCCTGGTTGAGTCCGGAGCTCAAAGTGCCCATAATTAGAATTGCTCAGATATTTGCATCATGTCCCGTCATTGTTTTTGTTTGTTTTTTAAGTGGAATCTGAGTATATTCGAAATTTATATCTGCTCAGATAGTAATAAAGGTGAAGGATGGAAAATGTTGTTCCCCATTCGACATGGCTGAACAAGTAGTTTCATACTTGGAGGAGAAGGGCTTCCTGCAAGCTTAGTGCGTTTTATAATAAGCAAACAAACCACGCAATGTATCTGTTCTCTCAGGTGGCTGCCGTTCTTCTATACAAAATGTCAACAGAGCTATTCGTCCTCTGCTTCTGCAGTTTTGAGCCCTCGTTAACGCGTAACTTTTTAATTATTTTTAATACACGTCTTGCTTTCCTTGTTCATGTTTTTTGCAAATTGGACAGTTTCTTAGATCATGTAAATGGAGTGGGGCTAAGCAAACATTAATCTTGTTTTACTAACCAGGGAGTGACTGTAATTTGGACCATCAAGTGAATTTAAAGATTTTCTGTAAATGTTCTAACATTCGTACAATCACTGATGCCTCGCCCAATTTATGTTGTTTTCTTAGAAAGTCTTTTCTATGCCAGTGGCTCCGGATCCTATATAAGAGCTTACCATGTCCTATAGACGAAGGGTTTTGGATTCATCATACGATCATAAATTACAAGGGCATTTTGTGATGTATCACTTCCTAACGCATTCGACACAAGCAAACCTCATGTAGCATGCCCTGACCAATATGTGCCCCACTACTACTAGCATTATACACCCATACACAAACCCACACAAAGATCCAGTTATACACGCTCGCACGCACACATACCAACTATAAATCAGAGATGTGAATTGGAGTTGATGATAATAACTTTATTTACTTCACAAGATAATATCAAACCTAAAACACTTTAGTACATTGGAAAAGAAAAGGACAATGACAATCTTGTGTATCATAAGAACAAATGCCTAAACCGAACATCCATCTATCACTACAACTATTACTACGATTAAGAACTCTACCACAGTCCTAAAATTAATCTACAACAAAAGGTTGTTCAGTCATGGCATACTGCGGTATAAAGATTGATCCAACATAAATTCCACCATAATATTAAAGATGAGAGAACAGTTAATGGCTACAGTTGGATAGATATTCAGTCACTCCAGCAATCTTGATCGGACGCCAAAACCTGTTCTTTATTTCTCTTCCCGTCCTGCATAATATAAAATGGCTGAGCTTTTTCTTGGTTTATAAGCATAATAGATTCTCGGTGTGTGGGATTAAACATGCAAAGTATCATTTGTTATGTAATGAAGTACCGTTTCTATGAGTACTGGTTTTGGGGGAGACCATACTAGAATTTGTCTGTCGTTGCCACCAGTGTACAGTTCCTGCAAAAACCAGGTCATGGAAGTTATCACTTAACTTGAATCACGAGTAGGTATATTTTTGCTCAATGAGCTTATGATTTAAAAGTGTATCCTCTGGAAACAATTTATAATTGCCATTACACAAGATTCTACAGTCAAGACTCGTTAGAGAAGAGTTGGTCATCGGCAAGAACCTCTTGTCGTTGGTTAATGAGTGTATTAGAATGAATTTATGAGTCATAATGGGAGGGATATGGATTAACGATGTTCCTGAGCTCAACATAATTTCCATTCTCGAATCTCGACTGAATCAGCTTATTATATACATATATACAAACCTGATCCTGTGAACTAAACCAGCAGCAGTTGACAGATTCGTAGTGTCCACGATAAGTTCTGAATGTCTGACCTGACCACACATCAAATGCCTGAAAAGCAAAAACCAAACGAATCAAATAGTGAAAAATTAACAGGCTGTGTTGCCTGTTTTAGTGTTACTTCCAGCATTTTAGTCATATTTTTAAGCAAGAGAATGAAAACTGTAAGTTACCTTGACATTTGTCATGCATGGAACAAACACAATAGACGAATCCTGGGTGTTTGCTAACTGTATCGGCTTGCGTGTTTCGAGGCGAGTAACTTCATAATTTACTAGTGTGTTGCATCCAGATTCGATATCCCACAATCTTAATCTCGAATCAGAGCCTGAAACTCTTAAATGAAACAAAATGACTTTTAAAGAGTGTTTAATTGAGCGATTATTGCTATACTTCCATTTAAGTAAACTTGTTTCCATTAGAATGGAAACATGACATTCATATCAATATACGAGTATGCAAAGTGAATCAATTACATTTGACAATATATAACTAAGTTTTCTTAAACAGAAATGCGTATAATGACAATGATTAAGATAATGACAATCAGGATAAAGGCAGATTTAAGATCACATTTTTTGGTCCTCATACATGTAACTGGCAGATCTAGAGAAATTCCACTATTAGCACGCTACAACACATAGATCAAGCATCGAAAGGGTTTCCGCCCTTACGGTAATTTGCACCCAATGTATTTTCTCCAACTATATATCTATTAGCGTCTAGCGATGGGGTGTGACTCAACATATTTGAGAATGTGCACATCCCAGTTTTCTTTAGGGAAAGGTGCAAATCAATCAGGCTTTACCCTATCTCGTAACGTTTTTTGGCAGATCTTCTCATGTCCAAATCATCAGATACTGAAAGGTTCCAGGAGATAGCCTACGCTTCTTAAGAGGTCCAACATATTAAAAAACCAATTTACTCAACAAAATGACTACATATTGACCTGCACTCAGCAAATACATTCCGTCTCCAGTTACTTTTAGCCCAGAAACAGCGCCATAGTGAGCAGTTGCTCGATCACGACTCGATAGCATCCCTGGATGTGTTCTCTGTCCACTTGAACCTTTGGTTTGACCTGGAATTCTATAAAGGGATGGCACCCGCTTTGCACCATTACCATTAGCTGTTTTCTTCTGCGGTGTTCTCCCCTTGGCAATGGACGATTGGCCTGCTGGCATGGGTTTGGATGTTGATCCCTAATGAAAGCAAGGAAACAAAATAATACTAGAGGAACAACTCATGATAACTGATAAAAGGTGTACAGGTTTTGAAGCTAACAGAGATATTCTGTGAAGACATGAAAGCATCTGAGAACTAGTATGCATCAATAGTTTACTTTCAATCATCGACACAAGACAAAAGCAGAGAGCAAAAATAAAGGTAAATACTATTTTCTGATGTTTGATGCTTAAATATCGTAGCCAAATAGATTGATGCAGAAAAACATCTAAATGCAACATATGTGAACTTAACTAATCTGTGAATCAAGTTTTTTCCAGATCTTATATCTTACCATGCAATTGGGTAAGAATGGAGTGTGTGATGAGAACAAGTCCGTTTTGAGTTTAGATTTTCTGCAAGTTACAACAACGCCTCAACCTATACGAGTCTACGTAGCTTAAATAAATATGAAGTCACATGTCATAGGAGGTACTAATTAGAACGAATATTAAATACTATTTTTCACCATGTGGGTGTATCAACTGTCAACATAGCCCAATTTTCGGTAGGGTGAACTGATGACTAACTAGGATTTGGAACATAATTTAATTAAGGACGGACACTTAAGCCCAACTTACTTGCAAATTTAGACTGGCCGTAGCACACCCATGACCCAAGTACAACCCTTTCCTACTGCCTGACCCATGTTACTGGTATTAAGGTCCATTAACAGACGCGCAAGTTGTTTAAGCTGTTTCTCAGCCTCTTCGGTAGAACACCTTCAATTTTACTTGCTTATGAGCAGAAAATGGTGATGGGTTGTACGTCAAGAATGTACTGTTAAAACAAGGTTGAATACTGTACAGAGTCTACAGACTATGTAGAGAACTATGCATGTAGAAGTTCTTACAAGTCAAAAGGATGGATGGACGAATAGAAGATGCTGTAAAGAGACACAATCTTTGAAATTTTTCATTGAGATCAATGTAAAATTCCCTCCCTCGGTCTCTCCTGAGCAACTATCCGCAGCCCCAGCAAATGGAGTTGTAATTCCACTTCTACAAGTGTTTTTTTTTTTGGCTTTGACAGGAATACTGTTGCATATTGAACCTCCTATCAGCGTGGTTAGTTGTTGTTTGGTTACTTGGGTAATATCAAAACGTATACTATATGCAGATAGCGGAAAGAAAAGGTCACCATTGTGCAATGTTTATTGGCTCCAACCATCTGATACTTGGTGCTACACTCATTTTGTTCGATAAACTGGTGATGGCATGGTATTCAATAATCTATTAGTGTGCTTTTCTGGATCTGGTGGTAGGGAAAACTCATTTCAATTTTCAGAATTTAAGGAATTTGCATTGCTAGCAGCCTAGCCTCATGCTAAGGGATTGAAACTCTACAAGGAGCGTCGGACGGTGGGGTCCACGAGTACATGTGGGAAATATTGTTATCTCATAGAAGAAAGAGATTGAGCCACAACTCATAACAATTGTTGGTTTGTTTACGAGCGCTGGTACTTGGTGGTTGATTATCCTGTTTGGATTCATAGCTATAAATATATGCAGGCTTGGTTCCCCCATGCAGAAAATCTTCTTATAAAGGTAAGGAAAAAAAAAAATAGTTCCTGTACCCAAGTTTGTAAGTAGACTTGTGACTTTTACTAGGTTAGGGATACCGTCATGGAAAGAATCTAGTTTATTGCGAGGACAGGTATCTTACTTTTGACTGGAACTGTTGAAGCAGAGGTGGTCGTCTCCCTAGTTGAGAACGTGACTGATCTAAAACTAGAAAACATCCTGCTCGTCTTATATCCCAAAAACGTATTGCCCCATCGCATCCCCCAGTCGCCAAAACCCACTCACTGGAAGTGGACCATTCCACTGTCATTACACCATCTGCAACCATAAACATCATTCCCTTTGTCAATCCTGACTTTCTTTAGCTCATTGCAGATATAGACTTAAAGAATATTCTACACCCAACTTTAAAAATGGGTAAGCAATAACATTGACTGACTTACACATAATAAAATGGTTATGCATAAATTTGAATCTTACCACGGTGACCAGATAAGGTGTGAGTAAATGCCCCTGAAGCTATATCACATAGACGAACCTGAACATCTTCAGTTCCAGCAGCAATTAGCATGTGAGAACCAGCTACTGCCGACATAGCTGTCCGATAAACCTTTCCTGGCATTTTAAAATTTACTACCACCTACATAAAACATAGGTTGTCAAATTGTATCAAAAGACAAAAATTGGGTAACGTATGGATGGAGAAGGATTCTTACTCGGGTTGTATTAGTATCCCACACGTTGACACACTGATCAAAGGATCCTGTGATAAAAAGGCCAGTGTCAATTGGATACCAAATGGCCGAAGATACTGCATATTTGTGACCTTGCTCGTGTCGCTTATCCACGACAAATATGGACTCATGCTTTGCAACCATGCCATTCCCTTCATACCTCGAGGCACATTGGACATCATAAACAGCCGCTGCTCCATCTGATCCACCAGACAACAGATAGCGTCCTTCTGTCAAATCAACCTGATCTTGCAATAAAAGTATGTATAATGGCAATGTAAAGTCAGTTTACAAACTCAAAAGAAGTTAATATATGTCGAAACGTACTATGGGAGTCGCCCAATAGAAGCATATACCACAACATCACACATGACCCATCGAGGGTTTCAATATATACTCCATCTGAATTCTAATGGTCAACCTAGATTTAAGAATCATGTTCAGGAGCATTTCGAAAGTAATATAAATTGACAAATTTGGGAACTTTCATTTACAGTGGCATTAGTGGTAAAAAAAAATCGATGAAAGAGCTAAAAACCTAAACTTATAGTTTGCAATAAAACACCCTATGAATCTGTAATTGAAGTAGGAAATTAAATTCATACAAGTTAGAGAGAGAGAGAGAAAAAAAAAGAGAGAGAGAGAGACCTGGAGAGAATTAACGGAGCCACGGTGAGGAGAAACGATATCTTTGAAATTGGAAAGTTGAATAGAGGAGATGCGATTGGATTTGATACGATTAACAAATGAATAAGGGCGGAGTTTACCCGCTTCTCTATCTCCGACCGCCTTCCACATTCCCAACGCATCTTCGTCTGAAATCTAACCCTACTCAAGTCCGACAGATCTCGGCCGGCGACTCTGACGGAAAAATAAAGTTTCTTTCTTCTACTCAATGAGGACTACTGAAACTGAAAGATAGAGAGAGAGAGAAAGAGGATTATGATGATGAGGAAAGGGAGCTTCCTTCTTCTACTCTCATTAACTTTATTTATTACATTTTCTTGTTGTATACATCAGGACCGTCCGTTCTTCTCCAAGTTAGATATAGGTCGTTGGATATTTATAATCAAAGCTAGACAAAAATATATAAAGAAGAAAAAAATTTAGTTTTGATTGTGCGTTTGCCGGGAGTCGAACCCGGGTCTATTGCTTGGAAGGCAATTATCCTAACCGTTGGACTTCAAACGCTTCTACCGATGATAAGATGGAGCAAATAATAAAGGTGAGGTGAAATGAAGGTCATGGAAGAGATAGGTATGAAATGGAGGAAGAGAGAGGGAGAGATGAAGTGGAATAAATATATTTTTAAGTTTTTTTGTTATAATATGTACCAATTATAACATATAATTTGTGATTTGATGATTCTACATTAGATAGAAGATAAAAGAATTCAAATTACGATTTATCTCAAATCACATATCTTTGGCGGAAAGCTACAGATAATACCACCTAACTAAATTTGGTTTCTCAAATTTAAGATTATTTCGGAAAGGTTTTTAGTCGATCAAGAGTTTTCTTGTCACATTATCCAAAGAAATATTTTTTGTTAGTTTAGGAGCAATGAGTATCCATTTAGGTTACAACTTCTTCTTTTTTGTTTTTTTTGTTGAGAATTTAGGTTACAACCTTGATAGTTCATCCACTAATCTGTTTATATCTTTCATTTGAACCTAAGCTTTACCAGTTTACTAAATGCCACTTCACTAAGTTTTTGTAAAATAATTAAAGCATTTTTACATTCATTTTGTTTATGAAATACCATCTATACTAAGTTCCTTGAAAGAACAGAAAATAGTGAAACTTCAAGATAAGACAATAGTTTGACCGCTTTCAATTGATTCGATTTGGTTTAGACCAAGGAGCTTAAACAAAAACGAAAAGAAGTAATTAGGAGTCTTTGATATCAACAAAATGTTTATACTAACGGCTTATGTTTGGATTACATATTATCACAACGGGAGAACTGGTGAACGGTGGTTAGGTTTTATTTTTGTTGGAACTTTTATCTTCAATTTTATTTTTTTCTTCACTTACTTCATGTTTCGATAAAATCATTCAAACATTTAGTTTTTCACCTTCAACTTCATTGCGCCAAATGTAAATAACATTGTAACGAAAATCATATATTTATATTCGTGCCAAATTGATGGTAATGTATGGAGTTAATATACACAGTGTAAAAAGAAGTCAAATTCTGTCACATGAGGTCATACAAATATGACCAGATGCTTTTACTATGTTTTGTTTCATCATTTCTACTTAAAAATGAAAATGGGCGTTTATTTGACAACAATTCCGTGTTGGCGTTACCTTTTCACATGACAAATTGTTCGTAATTGTTCGTCAACAATAAATCGAAGACGAAGGAGATGATAATAATCCTCTACTACTATTACTAATCATATTAGTAACATCAAGATCCATCCTCACACTACAAAATAGATGGTCTTTAGTTATGGATACAAACCGTAGCAAATATGTCGAAAACCGTAGCAAACGGTCATTTGCTATGACCACAACCTCGTAACTAATATTGCCGTCACAAATGGTTTTTGCTACTAACTGTTTGCTACGAATGTCCATAACTAAAAAGCCTGTTTCAGTTACGCCTCATTCTGTAATTAAAAAGTGATATTATCATAACAAAACATTAAAATTCTCGTTCAAGCAATGTTTTAGTTACAAGAATTAAGCTGTAGCAAAAGACCAATCATGTGTATATAACTACATATATACATATATTTATATAGACACAAATTAATTATTGTTTAAGTTATTAAGATGCATATACAATAAGATGTATAATTTGTCATATTCATTCATTCACTAGTCATAATTGAACACGTCATCCACAAATTTACATTTATCATTCACTCATTAGTCATAAGTCATCCACAAATTTACATTTATCATTCACTCATTAGGCATAAGTAATTAAGATGTGTATACAATAAGATGGCTATCACGAACGATTCCCCTTGAATAAACTGCAACACCCGTTGGATATTGACAGATATCTATTGGCTAAAGGTAAAAAACCTGCAAAACGCCAATCCCACAGGATAATAAGACTAAAGAAACCGAAATTACAACCATTTACTATACCCCCATAATATATAAAAAAGAAAAACGAAAAGTTCAATTTTACCTTGAAAAGTAGTACTAGTATAGCGGCTACCATCCACGAGAGACCATAGACCTATGAAACAATACAAACAGTGTAAACACAAATGTCAAAATTGCTTCTTTTCTCAAGCATACATATTAACTTTTTCTTATGATAAACTAAATAAATATTTTAGCAATTGAGCTAAACAAAATTCAATTCCTAATATCACAATTTTACACTATCAGAGATTGTTTGAAGGCATAAATAATGCTGACAGAATCAAAGAACAAAAATGATAAAATAGTAGCAAGAATTTTTAAATGCAAGGTTTCTTGGTGGGCTACCTGGAGTAAATTATTTGTAATATCATAACATATTAGAATTTTAAGACGTTCTTTGATTCAAGAAAACGTAGTTCATAAATAAGGTAACATGACTTTCATTTATGACATTATCGTATCAACAGGATAAGTCTAGGACTCCCATACAACGGGGAATCCAGATTTATGGCAGCTCAGGCCTCCACAGCTAGAGCTAGAAACAGCGAGGAAAGCGAAGCGATAGCTATACTTAAAGGACTACAATGGGCAGAAGAACATAATCAGGATTACATTATTTTAGAAAGCGACAATATCAACTTAATCAAGCATCTCCAAGATCGTCGACATTCCATACAATGGAAATCTAAGGTATATATGGATAGAATAAGAGCAGTCAAAGATAGACTAAAGCATGTTGACTTTAGCCACACCAAAAGACAGAAGAACGAGCAAGCCGACAAATTAGCTAAATGGGCAAGGAAGAAAAATAGATCCAAGACTTGGAAGAATGTACCTTCTTTTTTAATTTCTAAGTACTGTAATAGCTTACTGTTTTAAATTAATGGATTATTCAACAAAAAAAAAAAGTCTAGGACTCCCATGCTTATATCATATCACATTAGAGTGTTGAAAGTTTAGGCTTTTCATGCATGAAATTTGGTGGTTCTTTAGTATTTGGGCAACATTCCACAAATGTTAACATGCTTAAATCATATCATATCATAGTTTCGAAAATCGAAAAATCAACAGGTGAAAGCAGTAGATAGAAAACTGAACCAACTTTAGGGTATGAGTAACATATCCCCGATCAAGGATTCAAGAATCAAGATTAAGGGTAAGGGAAGCAAAGAAGTAGCAAACATATACCGTGAAAGAAGTATTCCCCTAATGCGTGCAGCTTGTAAACAATGTCATATTGAAATATAAAGAATCTCAAGCTCAGAACAGTCTTCATTATCCTTGATCTTATTGACCCGAATATGTCTGCAAATGTAATGTATTGCTACTGTTAAAAAAAATGGAGAGAACACAAAATAAAGTAACAAAGTAGCATCGAAGAAACCACATCAGTTAACTTATGAGCCAAAAAACATGACACAAGTTTGTAGATATAAAAAGATATTCGTTATCTAGTTTATCAGACATATATGCGAGGTCACTGTAGGCAAGTACATACTAGAAACCATATGATATGTTTGTC
Source organism: Eschscholzia californica subsp. californica (assembly GCA_002897215.1). Classification (NCBI taxonomy): domain Eukaryota; kingdom Viridiplantae; phylum Streptophyta; class Magnoliopsida; order Ranunculales; family Papaveraceae; genus Eschscholzia; species Eschscholzia californica. Next base: position 711,305 of record BEHA01050187.1, read on the forward strand.
AGTGTTACGTAGCATTTAACCAAAGAAAGGCAAAGAACTTGAGTTATAGTATCCTAAAAGTTAATAGAAATCTTTGTTCCAAAGTGAACTAAAAAAATCATTGGAACAACAGTAAAGATACCAATTTGGAAACGGGACTACGTACTGAGAGCAGCAGTCAAGGTCCTGTTCTGCAATACATCAGCTTTGTCTGAATAAATTCACCAACTGCAGATAGTGCCTGGAACAAACATCTCGATTAGCTTCAACATCGTACTAGGGAAAGAAGCTTGAACGTGAAAGCAATTATAAACATGTAATATGCAATTCCTGTCCAATTAGCCAGCATAAAAGAAGTGAAAGAACATGGACTTCATTAATATCATCATCTATTGTCAACCGGAACAAACATCTCGATTAGCTTCAAATAAGAAGCACACCTACCTCTTGTCCCATATAAATATGTTATATCCACATCAATGTTAAGAACCCAAAATCATTATTTTGATTAAATAAGATAGAAAGTCATGGGGTTAAACTCCAAACCTTTGATTTAATTGAAACTCTTTTGGTGAAAGTTTCAACTTTTACTCGATTAACGAAAATTTTAGTTCTTTACTATTGCTGTTAGATACTTATATGAGATCGAATTAAATCTAGAAAGTGGGAATTTTAGGGTTAAAACTATATTTGTGAGATACCTGTATGAGATCAAATTAAATCTAGACAGTGAGAATTTTAGGGTTAAAATACAAATTTATGCAAGTACAAAGATGAGGAAAAATTATATTAGATACAAAATTTTAGTTCTTTACTATTGTTGTGAGATACAAACTATTGTTGTGGGAATTTTAGGCTTCTTTGAAGGACCCAATTTACAATGGATGAGGAGGAAACCGGGATGAAACTAGACAGAGAGAGAAAGGGGTTTTGTTTCATTTGGTTATCATAGGATCAATTGTGACACAATCTTAAACCAATCCTAACAAAAATCTTTAACATAAATAAGCCCTAGTTGTTCAAACAAGATATGTTTCATAAATCTTTAATTCTAATTCAACCCCTAGTACTTTGAAGAAGGATAACAGTTAATGATCTACCTGATGATGAGGAAGAGAGAGAAAGACGATGAACAAGTCTGTATGCCCTTCTGATTTGGGAGAAGACGAGTTGAATGTTCTTCGATGCTAGGGTTTTTGAAACTGACTCTCAACACCTTCTGGGGGAGATTATTTTGGATACGCGCCCTTTTGATTTGAGCCCAAATTTTACCGCTCACGCGAAATGTTTGGCGCAAAATTTCGTAACTATGTTTTCACCCATTAGTTACAAAATAGTCATAGCAAATGCTTACTACAACCCATAGCAAAAAGGTGATTTCCAAATGTTGAAAATTTTGTACGTGTGACGCAATTGACATGGCCAAATGTATAGCAATTGCACGCCATGTTTGTAGCTATTGCTCCGTATTTGCTACAGACACTAAATGTTTGTAGCAAATGCTGACCAATAGCTACGATTAATTTTATCTGTAGCAAAAGAAGCGTAGCTAAAACCCGTCATGTAAAGAATTGGTTCCTGTTCCTTAAGTTTTGGACCTTCAAGATTATTATGGTGTTCTCGGTGATTTGAATTTGGTTTTGATCAACAATACAATTAATGAGGATGAATCTTGATGCTACTAATATTATTAGTAGTAGTAGTAGAGGACTATTATCATCTCCTTCGTCTTCAATTTTGGTGGAGAATTCCTTTATGGGGATTTCAATTTTAGTTTTGATCAACAGTACAAATAATTGATGTATCTTTGTATTGATTTGAAAAATAAGGTTTTTTTTGTTTTGAAGATGTTATTTCTTTTATCATTTTTCTTAAATAAATGGAAAAAGAAATTATTCGATCGTTTTATGGTGTAGTTGCTTATCGTGTTAGTCCAACACTAAAATGTTTTAATTCCGATATTTTCTACACTTTCGAGTAAGTAGAATGTGTGCAATGGTTGAAGAGATATATGATATAAAAAGAGAAGTTTAAGTGGGGAAAAAAACTCGTTACATAGTCTACGATTTCCTACACTTTAGAATGCTTTGGGTCACTTCTAGCAAAACCTTTTTGTGTCCCTTTTGGTACCATTTGTGTGGCAACATTCCACGCTTTTGGGGCTCCTCACGACAATGTTTGCAGTCACTTTATTAACACTTTTAAGGTTACTTTTAGCAACTCCTTTGAGCTACTTTTTGCAACAATGCCACTTTTGCAGACAGCCCGACTTTTGGCAACACTCTCATTTTGACAACATATTTTTGGCTTTAGATGACGCTTTGAGGGATCACTGTTATCAAGGGATTGCTTTTTATTCTTTCTCTCTTTGAACGATAAGTTTGGAAGATAAATTACTAGAAACGTATTATCAAAATTACGTTATCGATTTCCATCTCTTTCGTGTAGATATCAATATTCAAATCTTGTTTTTAGGGTTTGTTCGGTTAGTACAAAAATATTTAGATGTCAAAACGAAAATAGATTGTTCTTATGAAAAATTCAAGTAATAGTTTTTGTAGGGTTGTGGAAATTTTAACTTTCTTCTTCCTCTATTTTTTCTTATTTTCTTTTCAAATACTTTAACTTAGGATTTTGGATACTTGAACTCGATTGGGGTTTGGGATATCCATTATAGGGTTTGACATACTTCAATTTACACAATGAGAAAATGGTTTTTCCGCTTTTGTTCCAATCAAACAATGTCAACTTGATTTTCCCACCTAATGTCCAAGCAGACCAAACGCACTATTAAAGAAAATCTAAATTCTCTTTATCCAACGGTCCGCACCGAAATCGACCAACCTAAGGGAGTGGCTAAAAGCACCCGTTCAACCTGTTGTTAGCACCCGCTAGAAGAGATTGACTTGGTCAATATCGTTTGACTGGTGGGTGCTTGCGGGGCTTCCTACACATCCGTACCGGGGGCTAATAGGGGGCGGGTGCTAACAGCAGGTTGAACAGGTGCTTTTAGCCGCTCCCACAACCTAATTGCCATCTGGCTCGTGCCTATATGATTGTTCCATAGTTTATAACCATCAGATTTCTTTGACAAATCTAGATTTGGGCGGAACCGCCACGACAACTTGCCGCCCTAAAATCAGTTGGTCAGTCCCCACGACCTACACCCAAATCTTTCCATCTCTTGCTCTCCATTCTCTCTCACTCTCTCCATCTCCATCTCCATACTATCTCGGAAGATTTTTTTATCGAAAATCAGGTAAACCCTTTCCTCCCTCTCTATCTTTCTCTCACTAGTTTTGTAAGATTGTTGAATCGAAAATTAGGTAATCTTATTGTTGAATAAAAAATCAGGTAAACTCCATAGGGAGAATTACTGAAACCCCCGAGTTTTTGAATGCTCTTTACATAAATCTCCATGTTTCTTTTATAATTACATAAACCCCCGGGTTCTGTTAGATTTAACGGAAAATCTAGGTTAGTTGAAGTGTAATTACCTATATGCCCATTTGCTAAATAACCAAAGTTCCAGAAACCCAAAAATTGGGGCGCCTTCGACAGGAAATAGAGGCGCTTATAAAATCCAGCCTTCTTCTCCCCCACTCGATGGCCACCTGTGTTTCTCTCTGTTCAGAAATCCCCAAATCAACTCGATGGATCAAGGGAATCAACTTGGATAGTTTCAGTCCACCGTACTAGGGTTTCATTAAATCGATCTCCAGGTACTCTCTCTCTCTCTCTAACGCCGATCTCCATGAACACTAGGATTCCATTCAAACAACCTCTCCCATCTCCATACCGTTGCTCTTTAATTTTGCTCTCTCTCTCTGTATATATATCTTTCTCTCACTAGTTCTGGTTCTTCTTTCTTCCCAGTTGCAGATCAGGTTCCCTAATCTGCAGCCATGTCGACGGTAAGATCTCCGACCAGCCGCTTTCATTTTCGCTTAATTTGTGTTTTCCTTGAAAATGATTACTCTGTCTTCAGCTATCTAGATCTATGATCCTGATCTTGAATTTTCTGTTTTCTGTCAATTTAAATATCATTCCCCCAGTAGTTTCAATTAAGTTGAGAGGTTTTTGATTCAAACGTATGGGCCACAGATGAATTAACCACTCTTACAAGTTTAAGGTTTTTATTTCGATAATGAGAAGCAGTCTAATGTTGACATTAATTCTTGATGCCACTCATTTGTAATTGATCATGTAAGCTAGGGTTATGTTCTTGCCTAACAAGTGATATTTTCGGCTTCCCATCATGTTGAACCACAATTCTAACATAAGTAGAGTTCAGTCCAAGAATTATTGGGTTTCAGTCACTATCCTTACACAGTGTTGTATTCTCTCTCTCTCTACTTGATTCCGCTAGCAAAGGGTTGAAATTGCGCAGTGAAATGATTACAGTGACCTCAACCATGCACGATATTGTCATGATTAACCTCAGATTCTCAACTGTCCATTTGATAGTAATATTGAGATATTCTTTTTATCACTGCTTGTCAGGATACGTCGGGGATGACACTCATGGATCTAATTACGTCCGACCCTTCGTCAACTTCCGCCTCCACTTCAGGATCAGCTCCTTCTACTCTTGGGAAACCGGTCCAAAAGCCGGTACAAGTAGAAAAAAAATCAAAAAGAGGTACATTAATGCAGATTCAAAGTGATACTATAGCAGTTGCCAAAGCTTTAAATCCTGTCAGAACAAATATGACGCATAAACAGAAGAGAA
>BEHA01050187.1:716916-730085 GCA_002897215.1 Eschscholzia californica subsp. californica
ATCACTTATAGTTGTTGATCTACTAAATATAAAATTTGTAAACATCCTGAAATGCCTTTTAAGACCAATATGGGCTTTAGAACCTCGTCATGCTCTCAAAACTTGTAACTTATTTCTTCAGAATTCCTTTGCATGACATGGCTGATACACCTTGTTGGATTTTGCAGCTTGATCAGCAATGTGAGGACAGGAGTGTTCTCCGCTATGTGTATTACTACTTGGCCAGGATTTTATCAGATACTGGTTCACAGGGTTTAAGTCCAGGTGGTGGGATCCCCACTCCAAATTGGGATGCGCTTGCGGACATCAGTGCTGGTGGTGGGGTTACAAGGGCAGATGTTGTACCTCGAATTGTAAATCAGCTTACGACAGAGTCCACAAATGCTGATGTTGAATGTAAAGTGGTTCTTATCAAGTATACTCTTATGTTCTGTTTTCTCTATTTGATTACAAGTACTTGGTCTAGGACCTTCCCCTGACCCAGCCAAGACGAACCTGAAGCCTGAGTATCTCGGCTTGGTATTTCTTTTTATATAAATGTATGGGGAAGCAGAAGAACATAGAGCTGAGAATCTTAAAAAAAAAGAGCAACAGCAGACCTGTGCTGGACCAGTGCAGTCTGCTGCTCGAGTAGCAAGAGGTACAGGTTTGACCGAGTAGGAGCGACAAATCCAAATCTGCTTGAATTCGAGCATATCAGTTGCTACGAAAAAGTAATGTAGATCGTAGAAAAGAAGAATAGCTAAACATTTCCAATACTTCACAGTTTATCATTTCAAAGTTGAGGTGTTAACTTTTCTTATATCTATATAAATGATCAGAGTCGCTAGATGAGTCAAGCAGCTCCCAAGTCTTCTGACTTTGCTATGACTTGCCCAGTGACTCAGACAACTGCTCAAACTTGGTACAGATCCGGCATAGGCTAATCCTTGCGTGTTACTCTAGAGTTTCACTACCTAGATTTGATTTTCAATATAATAATATGCTTGGCACTGTTTAGAAGTTGTACATTGTTTTGAAGCTACTTAATAGTGGTGCAATTTTGATAAGTTGAGATTTAGGAAGTAATAGTAACCTTCTAGTGATGGTTTAATGCCTGAAGAATAGCAAAATTGTAAATCATTAATTCATTATCTTAAAAATTATTTGTGCTGCTCATGTAGTTTATCTTTGAAACCTTCAAAATCGTGGACCTGTTTCACAAAATCTTTTCAATGTCTTCTGGCAGTTTCTTAACCTTATTAATTTCTTTTTGAAGTTCATGCACGACGAATTGCTGCTTTGAAGGCCCTTACATATGCTTCGTCAAGCAACACTGATATTTTGACGCAACTATATGAAATTGTATTTGGTATCCTTGAAAAGGTGAACATATTTTTCTATTAGAATTCTCATGGTTGGGGAACAATCGGCCACAAAATTTTCTTCGCTAAGTTGTGTAGACAAAGTCTTGTATTGCTTAGTAGTTCTCCTGGAAGAGAATTACTATCTTTTTTTATTACATTTTTGAACCCTATGGTCCTTCTTAAATGTGAACACAGGTTGGTGACACAGAACAGAAAAGGAAGAAAGGTATATTTGGTACAAAAGGTGGTGACAAAGAGGTATGCCGATGCACTTTTGGAGTTGTTGAGTTATATTGTTTTTAATACTTCTTATATAATAAGTAAATGTGTATTTGATGTCACTAGACTAACTACAAAGGCTTGTTCTCCACTTCAACTTTGGATTTTATTTTTGAAACTTTGAATTCATATTAAAAGAAAAGGGATATGTACATAGTGGGCAGAGCCAAAATACAACCACATATGTTCCTAATCTAAATGTTACATCATCAGAGCCTCCCAATTAGGAAAAAACGTCGAAGAAGGTTTTGTCCTTTGCGGCTTTGCCGAAGCATTGGTCCTACTCCAATGAAACAGTAATGCCAGGATATCCTCCACTGCAAGAATACTATTTGGATTAGATATGTTAAAAAGATTATCGTTTCTGTCTTTCCCTATTGCCCACATATTTGCTATTGGAGTCATGATCCGTAGCTCTCTTCTGGATTTACTTCTCTTCATGTGAATGAAGAAAGTGAAATTGCTAGTTCTTTAAGGAGGGGGAGACTGGAAGTAGGTTCGGCGTTTTCCACATGCTCTATGGGAAAATAAATTGCTTACTTTTCTATTCTAAGGAGGTGCATTTGCAACATAAACAAGTCAATTTCCAACTTCGTATAAGTTCTCTGTAAAACATAAGTTTGCCGAAATGTCACCTAAGAAATGCCGCTTCACGGGTCAGGCAGCAAACTTCCATAATTGTTATCTTGCTACTGTTTGAAGAGACCTTTTTAATTCTTTGGTCGTGCTTTTTTGGTAGACGCACCTGATAGAACTTCATAAAAGTGCCTATGAAACTTCGGTTTTTTTTATTTGTAACGTGCTATGAAGTGTATGTGATGTAGGACAGAAATGGGAAGTTGGAAATAAGGAAGAAAATAACTTGATTATATTATAGATATAAGAAATAACGCACTAGTATCACACCAGTACAAACTAGGAATCACTCCTAGAGCCCTTAGGCATCACACCTTTGGGGTATTTGCATCACACAAACACATAAAGCTTAACTAGCTGCTGGAATACTCTCTGTCTGTCTTCCAAACAGCAGAATTACATGCCTTATATAGGCCTAAAACCCACCTTTGCTATCTTTACTTGTAGACTATTGAACTTCTAAACTTCTATAGCACTAAAAAACATTATAAAGGACATTTAAGACATTAAAGAGACACTATAAGACATTAAAGACATTAAAGAGACACTAAATGACATTAAAGACACTTAACCATCCTAATACTTAGAAACTAGTAGAATCTCCACAAAGGCATGTGGATCAGGCCCGCATTATTCAAGGTTCTAAGTGGGCCATTCATGCAAGACACGCCAAATCAGAATTTGGGTCTGGCAATCCTTCTTTTGACGTCTCTCATATGCCTTAAACAGTTGCTGCCATTCATCTCTATCAGTATGCTGGTTTGTAATGCTGATCGTGCATGTGTTTATACTTTATACTGTCCTCTTTGGACAGTAGATGAGAAAATTAAGATAGAAGTTGCTATGGTGCTATTTTTTGTTGATATGTGAAGTATTTCATTTACACCTTCAGTTCTCTCCATTTGCGGAATAATTAAGTTTCATTAGTAAGATTTTTGACCGGTACATAACTTGTACAGTCTGTTATTCGGAGTAATTTGCAATATGCTGCTCTTAGTGCGTTGAGAAGACTTCCTCTAGATCCTGGGAATCCAGCATTCCTCCACCGTGCTGTACAAGGGTGAGCTATTTTTGTTTATGTGTTGTGTTCTTTGTTTGGGTTTCTTACACTGGTTAGGCGGAACATAGTCGTCTAGCAGTATCCCACTCTAATTTTTGTAAGTGTACACTTCTAATTTAAGTATCAGGTCTTCTGTGATTTGGGGATGCTCCAAAACTGTAATCTTATTCTTGTGTCTAATAGAAACTTTATTGGTGATTCAGCTACTTCTTTAATCCAAAATCTTGGAAAGATCAATAACAATAGGTCTAACTGCCTCCAGTCTTCAGCCATATCTCTTAGTTTGGAATCATGCAAATGTGCAATGTCTTGGGGTTGTGTTTGATGTATATATATGTATATTTGTTTGAACTCGAAGATTTTTTTCCGTGGAATCTTTTACGTCTTTTTATCCTTTATCATATTAACTTGTACCATCTTACTTTTTCAATTTTCAGTGTTGCTAAACTCTGTTGCTACTCTTATATTGTTAGTTGCTAAACTAAGAAAAATTTGTTATTTAGGGTTTCGTTTGCTGATCCCGTTGCTGTGAGGCATGCTCTAGCAATGATTTCTGAGCTGGCGACTAAAGACCCTTATTCCGTTGCAATGGCATTAGGTAAGTTAGTTAGCTTCATATGTTACATGCCGTTTGTCACGCGGATAAACTGTAATAAGTTACAGTTTACCAGTCCACTCATCAATAATCACAATTAATTTGAAGATGCATGTAAACTTCAAAAAGATATGCTTGAAGTTAAATATCTAAGCTATTTCTCTGTTTGTAATTCTAGTTGGTCACGGGTAGCAGACTAACATTGTCTTGTATTCTTTTATGTAGGAAAACTTGTGCTTCCTGGAGGTATGGTTCTTCTTCTTCTTGGTTATACCGGACATTTTAACTTTATTGTTCAGAGGACAGTGTTCTAGGGAACATCAACTCCCAGTTGTGTAACCAACTATGACTTTGCACAACGTTGGAGGCTCTGGATTCAACATACTTCATAAAATGTAGATGAAGTGCTGAGTCATAAGCTAAAAATAACATCTAAAATTGCCGAAGCTCATTAATTAATCTTGAAAGTTTATCCTATTTCAGTAGTTACTAGTTAGTGCTATTACCAAGTTATGCTAATGTCTAACTTTATTAATTTTATGAACATTCTTTTGTTCATTTTTGTTATAAATATTCTGCAAGGATGGAAAAGTTTAAGATAGCTTTCGTTCTAACTCCATCTGTTATAGGTTAGTTAGAGGAAACTTACATTTAGCTAGGCCCAAGTTTAGAGCCTGCCTTCACTCAGTATATGCTACCCACCAATTTATGTGTGTATTAAACAAAATCGAGCTTGTTGACCAAGTGAGAATGAATTAATTAAACTACTTTACGAACATATACCAAAATATCCAACAAACTAAGTTACACAATTGATCATGGTCCTTATTTATAGAATTTAGTATCTTTCCCAAAGGATTTTTAATTCTATTAAAAGGTTAACTGATTATTCTAGAAAAAAACTCAAATTGTAATCCTTGTAAATTTGATAATTTAAAGCTACTAATACATGGAATCTTGACAAAAATTTGTCACATGTGAGATTAAAAAGTGATTTTTATTCCGCCTGATTGTCAACTAATCTCTTTCCATTCCTTAACATTCTCCTATATTTTTCTTATGTTTTAATGTATCTTGGAAATCAAAAATATAAAAAAGAGATGCATTATGTAAATACAGTAAACAATGAAACTGGGTTTACAGATTTGCCTTTTAGGTGTATTTCTTGCATGCTTATTTTCTGGCTCGGGCTTGCCAATGTTATGGGTTACTCATTTATCTGTTATGGAATGTTCAACCAGTAAGGCATATTTAGGTTACTGTTGCTAAGTTAGATAAATATTATATGAATCAGGGGCTTTGCAGGATGTTCTGCATCTGCATGATGTGCTTGCAAGAGTCAACCTTGCCAGATTGTGTCACACAATATCAAGAGCTCGGGCATTAGATGGTACAGTTAGCTTTATGTTCTTAATTTCCAGTGCAAACTAATTATATTAGTAGAGTCACGGTTTATATAACTTTATTCCGTCTTTTCATAAAATATAACCTAATTCTGTGTGCAGAGAGACCTGACATTAAGTCTCAGTTCGCCTCTGTGCTCTATCAGCTTCTTCTGGATCCTAGTGAAAGAGTTTGTTTTGAAGCAATTCTCTGTGTATTGGGCAAATTTGATAATACTGAGAGGTATTCATATATACTTTCCTCAAGTAATCTTCATTTCTAGTTTCTTGGTCGGGAAATGAACATCTTCTGAACAGGTGTTCTGTGTTCATATTGTTTTTCAATTCATTTCTTGCTCAAACAAATAATCTATTCAATTGGACTGCATTTGTTGTAGGACTGAAGAGCGAGCTGCTGGTTGGTACCGGTTGACCAGAGAGATTCTCAAGTTGCCGGAGACACCATCAATGTCTTCAAAGGATAAAACTGTCGACTCCAAAGATGTCCTTCCACCAAAGCCTGTTAAAGAAAAATCTTCTTCGAAGACGAGACGTCCACAGCCTCTTGTCAAACTTGTAATGAGAAGGTGTGCGGGGTTCATATCTTTTCTATGTTGTTGTATACTGATTTTCTCTGCTGACGAAGTTCTTGCATGATATGGATTTTAAGGGGCAAAATTTAGTTGAGATTTTACCAAGCTTCTCCTGATTTTCTTAGTATATTGATTATGATCCCTTTATTCTTATATATCTCTATTTTGCTTTAGACTGGAGAGTTCTTTCCGGAGTTTCTCGAGACCTACACTTCATGCCGCAGCAAGAGTTGTACAAGAGATGGGAAAGAGTCGAGCTGCAGCATTTGCTTTAGGGATCCAGGACATTGATGAAGGAGCACAACTAAATGAAGCTATAGACGAGGATGTTAACGAATTTGCTGAAGGTAGTGTCTTTATTGTGATGATGGTCTATCTCTTTGATTTTGTTCTTAAATTTGTGTAAAGCATATGTGAGTTTCTAATGTCAGATTTCTCGGTTGTAGTATGTGATAAAATTATTAGGAGCATCTGCTGATTAATTGACTGGTCGAGAGTCCACTTGGTAAGGACATGTGCTTTATCCTTGTGGATTTCCATGCCTACCATCGACTTCGCAAATTTTGATGACCTTTTATCCTTGAAGAAAGACTAAGCAGCTTATATAGTTTATTCTTTGAAACTTGAAAAATAATGGAATAAGCAAATTCAATGAATAAAAAAATTAGTCGCATAATGCTGTTAGTTCATTCGACCATGCATGCTTATTGTGTGTTGTCATTTGACTCATTTTTGCGACTTTTGTACAATTCTCATATATCTTACAAAGTCAATTTCTTGATAGCAAATAATGGATTAGGGGTTTGAGAATCTCTAATTTCTTTCTAGTTCACTGGACCACATAATCAGCCTAATGGGGGTGGGCGCAAAAGGAGCATGTGAGAGTCCCATATTGGGGTGCAATGGTGTTTAAAGTAGTTATTAGGGCAGCAGCTGTTAGGGTTATAGAAAGGTTATAAGTCAAACAAAGGCTCGTTCGCGAGGCCATCGGGGCTAGTCATTGACTACAAATAGGAGTACAATAATTACAATCAGGATAAGTCTAATTTCTTGGAAGCCTATGAACTGTTTATAGCCTATAATCACAGCATTACTTATTTTTTTCCATTGAGAGTTGGATCAAATAAGACGTTGGTTGCTCATTTTCTGCATCATCTATTGAGGATATAATTCTATTCTTTTTTTATGTGTATCTGTAATGTTTATTATGATGTTCTATAGCCCCCAAGAAGTCTTCCTCAGTATCTAATGGAGCTGGAGGTAAGGACACGATTGCTAGTCTATTAGCTTCATTGATGGAAGTGGTCCGAACTACTATAGCATGTGAATGTGTATATGTACGAGCTATGGTAATCAAAGCTTTGATCTGGATGCAAAGTCCTTATGAATCCTTTGACGAACTAGAATCTATAATTGCATCTGAGCTCTCCGATCCAGCTTATCCGGCAACACTACTAAATGATATCTTGCTCACTTTACATGCTCGGTTTAAGGTATGTCAGCAAATGCTTCATAATTTATTTTTTCCTCGGAAATATTGGTATGGAAGTAAAGTTATGTTTCTTGTTTGTAAGACATTATTAGTTGATGTATATTCTTGTAACTATTTGGGAGATTAGATTTTTTGAGGGTCTGTTACTTCTCAAGTGTTGAAAATACATTTTCCTGTCTTTCTTGAATAAACTTGTATACCCAGCCATGTCAATGCATGGTCCTCTTCTTTTGTCTGATGAGCTAAGGATCCTTGAAAGCAAACTTTTCCTGCTTTTGGTAAATCTTTTTCATATCATGGTACTATTCGACTTCTTTTTCATTTTGCTACTTGTTTTGCAGGCAACTCCAGATATGGCTATTACCCTTCTTGAAATTGCTAGAGTTTTTGCAACAAAAGCTCCTGGAAAGATTGACGCTGATGTGTTACAGCTACTGTGGAAAGTAGGTTTAAACTCTCCATTTGACATAGGAAAACCTGGAATTATCTTTTCGACTTGTACAATTTAAACAAGTAGTTTTGGTCATGTTCTTTATCAAGTATGACAATAATAATGTCAAAAAAAAGTATGACAATAATAATACTTAAGATTACAGAAGGTGTCAAATATATTAATCTTAATCTTTAATGTCTTCTAATAATATGAAAACCTGGAATTATCTTTTCGACTTGTACAATTTAAACAAGTAGTTTTGGTCATGTTCTTTATCAAGTATGACAATAATAATGTCAAAAAAAAAAGTATGACAATAATAATACTTAAGATTACAGAAGGTGTCAAATATATTAATCTTAATCTTTAATGTCTTCTAATAATATGTTATTATCACAAGATCTTTAATAGGAATATTGATACCTTACATCTCTTGCGGAAAAATGTTAGAAGACGCCTTAATGCTTAAATTTCTGTTTCTCATTCACAAATTGCTTTAGATCATACCTATCTAATCATGTAAATTGATTTGGCTGACAGAACAATATACCTTTTTAAATATCATGCTTAGTCATTCAAGCCAGTCTTGAGCATCGCCTGTTCATTTATCTCCTTTCTTTTTATCTCCATGTGTCTTAGTTCAATAGTTTTTCATCTTGTTTAAACCTTGCGTAACTTTCTTTGTCATCTTATAGTTCTCAATTGTTATATACGATCCTGTGATTCTTGCATGCCTTTCTCTAGTTATATCAATCAGTAGGTCATTCGTAAAACTTAGAAAATTTTAGGATGATATACTATCTAATTATCATTTATAATTTCTTCGGGTTGTTATTGTACTAAACATTTAAATACGAATTGAGTGAGCTGATACTTCGGAATGACATCCCGTTCACTTGCATGACCTGTTGACTCTGTTTAGCATGTACTGCTTGGTTTTTACTTGGTTACTAACCTTTGCATCCTTTTCAGACATGTCTTGTTGGAGCTGGACCAGATGGTAAACATACTGCTTTAGAAGCAGTGACAATAGTTCTTGATTTACCACCTCCTCAACCGGGGTCAGTTTCTGGAATTACATCTATTGATAAGGTTTCAGCGTCTGATCCAAAATCAGCTCTGGCGTTACAGAGATTAGTGCAGGCAGCTGTAAGCATGAATTTTTCTGCATTCTCTTAAAGTTAAAAACTTTTTATAGTGCGCACATTACTTGCACCATAATGATGCAGTGAAGGCAGTACAAATCTGCTTGAAGTAATGTTACCACAAGCAGTCATGGGTTCGCTGTGGCTTGGGTGCTTAGTGTGCTTGAGTTAGATTCTTGACGCAATAATAAGCTAATATCAAGTGTGATATTGCAGGTATGGTTCCTTGGAGAAAATGCAAATTATGCTGCATCTGAATATGCATGGGAATCTGCAACTCCTCCAGGTACTGCATTAATGATGTTAGATGCAGATAAAATGGTGGCTGCTGCTAGTTCTCGGAACCCCACTCTAGCTGGTGCATTGACTCGGCTACAAAGATGTGCTTTCAGTGGGGGCTGGGAGGTACTTCGCATCTTACTTATAGAGCCCTATTTTGATCATTTGGTTATCTTTCTTTTTCTTTTTGGGTGAAAAAAACCTAAATTCTTTTCCCTGCAAGTTACTGTTGATTTAATTACGTGAACATATTTTTTACAGATCCCAGCTTCCTTCTTTCTTATTCTTGTTTTATTTTTGGATTTTAACATTTACATGACCTTCACTCTTTCTTCTTAGGGAAAAGAACAGAAAAGATAAACAACCTCTCTTTTCTCTTGCTGGCATAAAATAATCTCAGAATAGAAAGTTCACACCTCCTTTATACTCTCCTAGAAGCTATTGCGAAAAGTTGAAAATAATAACCTTAATATAGAACCTAAACAAATAAAATGTTCAGTTACAGTCACGAACATAAATAATGTTCTTCTTAGATCATTTACGTCAAATTTGATATAAGAATATTTGGTTTTTTATGAGGATATGCTAAGAGTTCTACAGTTATGTGATATTATTTTGTACTCTTTTGTCATGGTTTGATTGGTGATTCTAGGTTCGCATTATTGCCGCTCAAGCTCTTACAACAATCGCAATTAGGTCCGGGGAGCCTTTTAGGTTGCAGATATATGAATTCCTACATACTTTAGCACAAGGTGGTGTACAATCTCAGTATTCAGATATGTATACCAGTAATGGTGAAGAACAAGGGGCTAGTGGCACTGGTCTTGGATCATTAATAAGTCCTATGATAAAGGTTCTTGATGAAATGTACAAAGCCCAAGATGAATTGATCAAGTAAGAGCCAAGGCAGGCGATTTGATTTCGTATTGAATTTCCAGTTTATTTTTGGATCTTACCGTTGTTTTCTCCATTCCCTTGCAGGGATATGCGAAATCATGACAACACAAAAAAGGAGTGGTCAGACGAAGAACTTAAGAAATTATATGAAAGCCATGAAAAGCTTCTTGACCTTGTTTCCTTGTTTTGTTTTGTTCCAAGAGCGAAATATCTGCCTCTCGGACCCACAAGGTACTCATTTTCTTTTAAACATCGATTATTTTAAAGTGCGTATAGTTTTATGCTTCGAGGCCCAGTATTACTTCGAGGCTCAGTTTGTCGCAGTGACCGGTGAAATTGGTTTTACTGAGTCTTCTCTTGCCAAAGGCGGTAGAGATTGTCACTGGACTCATGCTCCATCTTTGGAAAACCACAGTACCACACAAACAACTTTCTTTGTGTATTGCAAATACTTTCTTGTTGTAGTTTCATTTGCACATGCTTTCTCCTTTAAACGTTTCCATTAGAGAGCGAAACAGTGCCTTAGGATGGAAAGCTTGTAGGTTGCCCGAGTCTTTGTGCATCATATTCTGTCCTACCTTTTGTTTGACTAGAGTTATTTATTCGAATTTGCTGCCCATTTCTGCAATTTTAATATATTTTATCTACTCGAACTGCTTATATAAAATCAGGAAAGAGTATTAAGAGTTCGAAAAATAGTTTGATATCTCTATTTCTTAAGGGAGAAGATTCCCTAGTTACTCATTGAAGAAAATATGAGTAGTTTAAAACCCTCATGATACGGACAAAGTAAGTTTATCTGACTAAAGTGTAACCCCTAATTTGTATGATTGTGGAAATAGACGTATAAGATAGAATTTGAAGTTAATCTAGCTCTGTAAAAGGATCCCTCTGTAAAATATATGTTCAGAACTTCAGATCTGCTAATTCATGATGGCTTATATTTCATTTCCTGGGATGATCATGTGTAAGTTGAACAGTTCAACAAAGTTAACAACAGGAAACGTAGCCATCACGTGATTATCGGAGTGGCATGGCAATATCAGTGGCTACTATTTGTCTTAAACTTGTAGATCATTAGCTGTGAGCATGAGAGAGATGAAGAGAGAGTGAGGCTAATCTCCAAATTTTTATTGGAGAGGAAGAAACGAGCTTGAGCATGTAGAACTGCAAACCTACTTTACGACAGAGATGCTCACTTATCTTTTTCCTTAAGGAAGCTCACCGAACATTGGAGAGAAAAATTTCCATGGCTTATCTATTCAGTGCGCTTAACACCACTTTACCTTAATTCGTTCCTTGTGATTTTCTCCAAATTTAGCTTGATCTGTTATTAATATATATGCTTACTCTTACTCTTATAACATGAATTTGTTACTTATAATTTTTATTCATGTAACAGTGCAAAACTTATTGACATATATCGTACGAGGCACAATATAAGCGCATCAACCGGTTTAAATGATCCTGCTGTTGCTACAGGGATTTCTGAACTTGTCTATGAAACTAAAGAAACACAAGCAGAGCCTGACACACTTGATGATGATCTAGTAAATGCATGGGCAGCAAACTTAGGTGACGATGGTTTGTGGGGAAACAATGCACCAGCTATGAGCAGGGTAAGATTTTAAAGAAAATCACAGATACGGGATTCATTGTGTTTAACACTTCCTACTCATTTCCAGCGCAAGACATGTTCTTGTCCCTTCAAAATCTCTTTCTCCAAATGGTTTGGTTGCTGTATAGTCTCCCACTCAGATGTTCACCCGATCTTTACTTTAACTTGCAGGTAAATGAATTCCTTGCTGGGGCCGGAACTGATGCTCCAGATGTCGAGGAAGAAACTTATACTTCTAGACCATCAGTTGGCTATGACGATATGTGGGCAAAGACACTTCTAGAAACTAATGAATTGGAGGTATTTATTAGAATCTCATTGAAGTTGCAATGGATAGAATAGAATGCTGGTTTTTCAAAGCTGATAAAGAAACTCATTTGTCTGCAGGAAGAGGATGCTAGATCAGATGGAACATCTTCTCCTGAGTCAGCAGGATCAGTTGAGACTTCCATATCATCTCATTTCGGTGGCATGAGCTACCCATCTTTGTTCAGCTCAAAGCCATCGGGCTATGGTGTTTCACAATCCTCGGTATATACCTTCTTGGTTATGTGTGCTCTGTTTAACTTTTTTCGCATATTTAGTTATAACAAAGTCAGCAAATTTAGTTCTTATTCACAGCTTTTCAAAATATCTTGCCCATTAGTAAATCCGCTAAATTCGAACTTATACATGAAAAGTGCATGATAATCTAGATGTTTTGTGATGAACCGGCTTTGGCTACTTCTGTCGGAGTTTCACGGATGATATTTTCTACAACATTCTTAATTGTTTGATGTGATGCTCTTTTCCTTGTGCACGTTTTAGTCCCTACCATGGCTATAAATATTGGTTAGTACAAATACGAAGCGATTATCATTTAAGTAGTTGCTTCTTGGTTTATTAACTATTATAGTTTGATCACAATGGGAATTTGAGATATCTCTTTCAATTATATATAATGGCTTTTCGACACTTCATTTCTGCAACCAAGGCTACACATCAGTTGTGTAGAATGTATGAACAATGGAATGCTACCCTCAATCTAAACTGGCATTTACTACTTCAAAGTCTTGAATTAACCTAGTATATAGAATTGAACCACGGATCCGATTGGTTGGAAAGAGTGTAAGACTTGAATACACACAAATATTTGTCGATTAGAAGTTACTCATATATTTATCTTTGGTATGACAGGAGAGGTCATCGGGGCCAGCTGCAAGCAGATTTAGCAACCCTTCTTACAGTACTCCCTCTATATATGAGAGTCCCGTTTCTACGGTCCGTTTCGTATTCTATTTGTGCAAGTTCTTTTGCAGAATCGCTATCTAGTCAGATCAAATTTAATGACTAGCAGTCATTTTCAGGTTAGAGAAGAGCCCCCATCGTATAATTCATCAGTTATGCAGAGATTTGAGTCGTTTGAGAATCCTTT
>BEHA01050187.1:732666-790676 GCA_002897215.1 Eschscholzia californica subsp. californica
TGGTCTCTAGCTACAACTCTACGATCCCTAAATCAATCGGACTTGATGATCTTCCACATCAATTGTCCTATCCGACAATTTGTTCGCATTGTCACCTTGGTCGAAGGACATCTCCTTCAACTCCTTCAGTGGGGTCTTCTGGATGATCTAGGGATTAAGCAGGAGTGCGTAGATGTATGGTGTGATAGTCAAAGTGCGATCCACTTGGCGAAGAATCAGGTCCATCATGCTCGTACTAAGCATATCGATGTCAGGTATCACTTTGTACGAGATGTCATAGAGGAAGGTGATGATTCTCTCATGAAGGTACACACAGATGAGAATCCCGCGGACATGTTGACTAAAGTGGTGACGTGTAGCAAGTTTCGGCATTGTCTGGAATTGCTACAAATGGGCTCGTGTTAAGTTGCCCGGAAGGACGTAATGGCTTCAAGGTTATCTTTATGTGAAGGATTGGTAGAACTATGGTACGCTTGATCCTGTAAAAGGGTACGTAGGCAGTCAAGGTCATATGGCGCAGTCGGATGAAGTTACTAGAAGCAGATATATCTTACAAGGAGTATCCTGGTGTTCGTCCAAAATTTGAAGTATATCAAATTGTGTACGAGGTGGAGAATTGTAAGAGGCAGTTTTCATTCTTGGGTTGTTTCCAAATTGCTTGTGGCGGTTTAAGCATAGGGGGTTTGTGACTAGCAGGAGGCGGTTTCAATTTGATTTCAGTTTCTAAATTGGATTACAAAGTCGGCTTATATTATTATTAGAAATAGGGGTTGAGTTTCACCATTAAACATCACCAACACAACAACAACTCAATAGAGAGTGTGAGCAAGTGAGAGAAATTTTGTTCATAGTTTTGAGCGATGTTTAATTTCTCAGTTGTCGAAGATCTAGTATAGAAGGTTAATTTCTATACGGTACCATCTTGGGACGAACTTGCGGGTTGTGTGAGTCGTCTTCATCTATCCTTCAATAAAGATTTCTTGTTCGCCCGAGGATGTAGGCTTTAAAGCCGAACCTCGTTAATTCTGCTTGCATATTTAGATTTTGGCTTAGCTTTTCGATTAATCTTCATAATCAGATCAATTTCTAGGATAGGTTCGATAGCTTCCGCGACTTTTAGTTCTAACAATTGGTATCAGAGCCCAGGTTAGATTTATCGTTCAGAAATATGGAAGGAAAACAGTAGTGCACTTTATACATGATTCAAGCGAATTCGTGATTAAGGGTTGAATGCAGTTGGAATGTGAGTGATCAGCGGATTCAAGACGTATTGAAGAAAAAAGTGTTGGATATCAAGAAAATCCATATAGAAGACAATACTTCAGATATGATGGCAAAAAGATTGTTCAACGGGAAGCATGAGCTACATAGTAGTATTGTTGTCTTTGGAATGGTGGGTCATTTTTCATAAGTCGGGAGGGAGAGTTTGTTGGGGTCCTTCCTTATATAAAAAGGATTCCTAGTTGGAATAGGATTTCCCTTGTTCCTTATTTAGGGAGAAATAGAAGTTTCTATTTCTAGCCTAAAAAGGAATCCTATTTCTGGTAGAATACCTCCTTATTTATCATTATAAATAGGGAATGAAAGGGAAGAAATTATTCATACTTTCAGGTTAGAGAGTATCATACTTTCAGGTTAGAGAGTATCCTCCCAGTTGGGAGCTCCCAGTTGGGAGAGTTACAAGAGAATCCTCTCAGATATATCTTCTCAGGTTAGAGAGAGATAAGAGAGATGAAACAACTTCCAGAACAAAGAGAAGTCAGAGAAAGAGAGATTTCTGAAGTGGTTCTTTCAAGAGAGATTGAAAGAGAAGAATATTGGTTTGAAGAAAATAAGATTATTAATCTTGTGAAGCAATTTAGTTTGTGGTTATCTTCTTCAACCTTTAGGAATCTAGGATTTGTTCAAATCCTAAGGAGTAAGAGATTTCTATTTCTTTGTTTCTTTGTTCAGTTTATCCACTATAGTTTTGGTGAAGAGTTGTTATTCAAGAGTGTTTCTACACATCTTGATGAGTTGGTTAATCCTCTATTAGTTTAAGGAAGAATTGTTAGCCAAGAGTGTTTCCACACATCTTGAAGAATTGGTTAATCCTCTATTAGTTTTAGGGAAGAATTGTTATCCAAGAGTTTTCCGCACATCTTGAACAATTGGTTTATCCACTGTAAGTTTGGTGAAGAATTGTGTAACTCATTATTTTATAGTGGAAGATTTCTGGACTAGGTCCCGTGGTTTTTTACCTTCTATCTTGGAGGGTTTTTTTGCCACGTTAAATAATCTTGGTGTCTCTGATTTTACATTCACATCGTTTATCTTCATATTCCTGAACAAGTTAATTAGGTTATTTTTCCTAACATCTTCATGTTTTTATAAACGACCCGCGATCACATCTCTGTAACTTTATTCATGTTTTTATAACCGACCTATGATCTATTGATGTTTTGACAAGCGATCCATGATCACATCTGCTTTCATGTTTTTCAATAACTGAAACTCACATTTTACCAACAAGAAGGACCCAAATAGTAAATTAATTGGTAATAAACAAGATGGCCAAACATGAATTAGCCCAGAAATAAAAGTCGACCTTACCAAGGCAGGATGAAAAACTCATCGCATGATAACTGTGTAGTCAGTAATGTGTGAAGAAAGAAAGACTTTCGAACTTGACTGTCCTTATTGACATGGATAGTGAAGCATGGGAAATAGACGTGGAGGGCGATTTGATGCATCAATTGGTGATACGGTTGAAGGTCGTAAAAAATCGTATTATCCAATGGAGGGGGTCTAAATTTCAGAACATGCCAAGTCAGGTAACTACTGCCCGTAACCATATGTATGAGTGTCAAGCTACTTTATTTGTAGATCGAATGAATCACGAACTAAGACGAACAGAGAGAGTTGTTGTTCAGCTATATGCTTCAAAAATGGCAATAGACAGCTCCATGAAGAAACAACAGTCCCGTGTGAAATGGTTAACCGTACGTGAATGATCAAAACAGTAGGTTCTTCCATAATACGGTAAAGGAAAGGACAGCAAGAAACAATATAGCAACAATCAAAATCGAGGATGGAACCGAGTTCATAGATCCTCATGATGTCATTGTTTACTTTAAACAGTTTAAGGGGCAAAGCATATTCAACATCATGATTAGATCAGTAGACTTATGTTGCATTTAATTGTTCTTATCACTGATTGTACAAGGCCTTATAGCAACTCCAACCCAAGAGGGGCTCAGGCCTAAAAAAAACCATATTTTTCGAACCCAAAATCAAATCAAGGGGTTCAACCAGAAAATCAACTCTAACCCAAGAGGGGCTTAGTCACGCCGGTTCAACCGCAAAATCAACTAACACAAGAAGGGCTTAGGCTTGTGTAAAACACAAGCGTGGGGTTTTCGTGGACGTGTGTGATCTCGTAATGTTTCGCAACAATCATCCTTGAAGCTGTTACAACAAAAACATATAACTGTGCGTCTGCCGGGAGTCGAACCCGGGTCTATTGCTTGGAAGGCAATTATCCTAACCGTTGGACTACAAACGCCTCTGGTGATGATAAGATGGAGGCGACAAATGAAGAAGGCAAGAGAAAGATGAAGTGGAGATCTAGAGAAGAGAGGTAATGAAGTTGAGGAAGAGAAACGAGGTGGATGAAATATATTCTTAAGTTTTTTAGAATTAATTCTTTTTCGGTCCCTAAAGATATTTCCGAAAAGAGTTGAAACTTTATTAGTCTTTGGGAGCCATAACGAGTTGTCGAACATTTACGGGCACAGAACGGTGAGTTGGTCACAAATTGGGAGCTAAAGTAGAATTAACCTTTACTGAATACTTGTAATGAGTTTTTAAGCTTAAAATATTGCTAATGGAAAGAACTTCAATGAAAGTGGAACTTGAATGAGAAACTTTACAATGGAATGAATATCTTATACATCTTAGTGGCATTAGATCGAGAAGGAAGACAACAGAAAACCACAAATGTATGTGATACATCGGGTGGGCGTCTCTTGGCCAGAGAAGGGTAATGCAAATATGCAAATATACATCGGGTCGGCGTCTCCATACCCGATAGATATACTTATTGAGTTGCCATCTCTCTCTTCTTGTTTCTTTGGTCCAACCAACCCACATGTTTCTTCTAATGAAATATAAAATACCAGTATTGTTTGATTTTTAGAAAAGTAATACGGATTACCTGTTTCGAATTCGAAACTGAAAGTTAGGAAACCAATTTAGTAACAGTTAAGAGTTGACACACATTGTTCCCATGTCAACGATTTAAACATTCAGAGTATGTATCTGCTTTGAATAATTTTTAGTATCTACAAATTATGATCGAGTCTCTAGCTTTTTTTCCTTGAAAGGATCGGAGCTCTAGCTAGTTAATGATATAAAGTTTTAGCTTTGTATAAGTTAACGTTTTTTTGTTAAACCCATCAGTCATAAAATATCTCGTTTCGTTGTTGTCAAACTTCATAAAATCAATAGCTAGTAAAACTAATTCTTCACTAATGACATTCCAATGTGTAGGTTTAACAAGTTTTATGTTAATATGATTTGTTAATGTGACAATAAACATAAAAATATATCTTTTTCATATTCAAACAAAAGATTAATAACGAACTATGAATATATGGAAATAGAGAAAAGAGACAAATAAGAATGTAGTGGGATTTCATATGCCGAAAGGCAAGCATTGTCAATGGGCTTCTAACATCCGAACGTCCAATACTGTCCATCTCGCTCGGCTTGGGCCAAAGACAATCTTGAACTAAACACATTTACACTAGATTCCGAAAACTTGTTGTTATCTCTTACTTAGTTCTCAACTTCTCATACTAGCTAGAACATAACAGATTTAAAAGAGCATAGAATAGTGTTTCAGCTGCAGAGGTTAGAGTTTCGAAAACAAAGGCTAACCTCTCTTCTAGTAAAGCCCATCGTATCGAAATGAAGTAACTGTAAATGTGAAGTTATGTATAGTGTAATGTAGTGTATTTCTCTTTATTCATTATGCCTATTATTGTAATTTGTACATTGAGAGTTTTCCTATAAATGAGAATGAATCTGCCCTAATGAGGGCATCTTGGCCTTTCACAAATCACATGGTATCAGAGCTTACTCGATCCCAAAGTTTATCTCCCTCTTTTTCTCCCTAGTTTTCAGTGTTCTTCTTCTTCTTCTTCATTCTCTTTAATGGCGGACCAAGCTCAACAAGTACCTGCTCATATCTCCTCTTCTCCTTCTTCTTCTCCTTCACCTACCTCTATCACTACTCTCCCCTCTCTCACAAACATCTCTAACCTCATTTCTATTCGTCTGGATTCATCAAACTATTTACTTTGGCGCAGCCAACTTCTTCCAATCCTTCATTCCCAAGACCTCTTCAAGTTTGTTAATGGAACCTTTCCTCCACCTACTGAGTATCTTCCTGCCTCACCTGAAAGTTCATCTGAACTCATTCCTAATCCAGACTATGTCTATTGGTACAGAGTAGACCAAATGCTACTCTCTTGGTTGAATGCAACTTTAACAGAGCCTATTCTTCTTCAAGTATTGGGTCTTACTTCTTCTCGTGCAGTATGGGAATCTCTCGAGCATACTTTCTCCTCCTTAAATTCTGCTCGTCTCATGAATCTTAAGCTTCAGCTCCAAACAACCAAGAAAGGTTCTCTCTCTATCTCTGAGTATCTTCTTCGACTCAAAACACTTACTGATTCTCTTGCAGCCATTGGACATCCAGTGGCTGATGATGAGCTAGTTCTTATTACTCTTTCTGGCCTTGATTCCTCCTATGAAGGATTTGTGACTTCTATGACTACTCGTCTCACCCCACCCACCTCTTCTGAGCTTCACTCTCATCTCCTTACTCATGAGTGTCGTCTCAAACTTCTCAACCCACCAACTCCTCAACCCACAGCACTTCTCACTCAATCTTTCTCTCCCTCTCGATCTACCAACTATTCTAACAGAGGTGGACGTGGTTCCTATTCTCAAAGAAACAGAGGAGGCTATAGGGGCTCTTCTCGAAACTCTTACTCAAACAGAGGAGGCTTCTCTCGTTCTTACCCCAACTCTAACTCTGTTTTAGGACCTCCTCCTGATCGAAATGTGCTCATTTGCCAATATTGTGGTCGCCAAGGCCATTCAGCTAGACAATGCTTCTCCCTTCAACGTCAACAAGAGCTTCATCACTCATTTGCTGCTTTAGGCATTGACTCAGCCTCTTCTCCTGATCCAAATTGGTATGTTGACTCTGGAGCAACATCCCACATTGCTTCTGATAGTGTTTCTATTGCCTCAAGGTCTGATGCTCCTGCTCCTGAGCAAGTAATGGTAGGAAATGGTCACACTGCTTCAGTCTCTGGTGTTGGTAACTTCCCTCTCACCTCTCACTTTATACTTAAAAATGTGTTAATTGTTCCCTCCTTCAAAAAGAACCTAATCTCTATTTCTAAACTCCTTCAAGATTTTAACTGTATTGTGCTTTTCCATCGCCATGGTTTCTTTATTCAGGACCTTCCCACAGGGAAGATACTCCTTCAAGGCACAATTGAAGATGGTCTATTTCGATTGTCTCCTGCCTCACCTCCTTCCATCTCTCTGTTTGCTCAGTCTTTGTCTCCTGGTGTTCGTACGACTGCAGATACATGGCACAGTCGTCTCGGCCATCCTCATCTACAAGTTTTAAATTTCTTAGTTAAAAATCAAATGTTGCCATTAACAAAATCTCTAATGACAAATTCAAAGTGTGTTAGTTGTATTAATGGTAAACATCATCAGTTTCCTTTTGCTAATGTTACTCATCTCTCTTCTTCTCCAAATGAATTGATTCACTCTGATTTGTGGGGACCCTCTCCTGTTTCTTCTTCTACTGGTTTTCGATTTGTTCTCATACTTGTGGATGATTATTCAAGATTTACTTGGTTATATTTTCTTAAACAAAAATCAGAGGTTGAGTTTCATTTTAAAAACTTTAAGTTAATGGTGGAAAAACAGTTTTCCAAACCCATCAAAATGTTTCAAACAGATGGTGGTGGTGAGTTTATTAGCACCTCTCTCTCGAATTTTCTTCATCAAAATGGTATAATCCATCGAAAATCTTGTCCCCATACTCCCCAACAAAATGGGGTAGCAGAGAGAAAGATTAGACACTTAGTTGAGACATCACTTTGTCTTCTTCATCAGGCCTCTGTTCCTGCTTCTTACTGGCCTGATGTTTTCTCTACTGCAATCTTCACAATCAATCGCCTCCCTTCTCAAATTTTGGGCAATCTTTCACCTTATCAGCTTCTCACAGGAAAGTCACCAGACTATTTTCTTCTTAGAGTTTTTGGATGTCGCTGTTATCCATTACTCACTCCTTACAGATCCACTAAACTCGATTCTAAGACTAAATCATGTATCTTCATTGGCTATAGTCCGGATCATAAAGGCTATCGCTGCTTAGATGAATCATCAAATCGAGTTTATATCTCTCGAAATGTCATTTTTGACGAATCAATTTTTCCCTTCTCTCTTCAAAATCAAAAATCCCCAATTTCGTCTTCATCTTCTTCATCTGTCTTAACCCTAAATTGGACCGTTAGTTCAAATTCTCCAACGGCTCCGTGTACAGTTCCTTCTTCTAATCCTGATCGTTCATTTCCATTATCTACTAATCGGTCAACATCTGTCATTTTGGTCCAACGACCAAATGATCTCACCCTTTCATCACCTCGTTCTCATCCTTCTAATCCTGTTCGTCCATCTTTCTCAAACCCTAATGACCAACGGCCTTCTAATCCTAACCATCCATCTTCTCCTTCGTCTGCCCTCAATACACCTGTCCCTGTGGTCCAACGGGTGTCATCCCCTGTCTCCCACACCTCTGCCCCTCTTTCGTCTCACAGCCCTAATTCTACAGAACCTGCAACTATCGTACCATCTCCTTCTCTCTCTACTGTCCTTCCTCCACCACTACCTTCCACAACCACCGACAATTCAGTCCCCACTTCTCTTTCCACTCACCCGATGATAACTCGCAGTAAAGATGGTACTAGAAAGGCTAAGATTCTTTTTACAACAACCGATTCTAAATTTCCCTCTTTGGCAAATTCCTCTCTGTTTGATGAACCTTCAACATTCCTTCAAGCTTCAAAGCATGACCATTGGAGAAAAGCAATGGCAGAAGAGATTCAATCTCTTCATAACAATAACACTTGGACATTGGTACCTAAGGAACCCTCCATGAATCTTGTGGATTGTAAATGGGTATTTCGTGTTAAACAGCACTCAGATGGCTCTATTGCTCGTCACAAAGCTCGATTAGTCGCTCGTGGATTTACTCAGCAACATGGAATTGATTACGAGGAGACATTTAGTCCGGTAGTTCGTCCTCCTACAATACGAACAGTCCTCTCTCTTGCTATCAATGGTAATTGGTTGATTCGTCAACTGGATGTTAAAAGTGCGTTTCTTAATGGAGATTTAGTTGAATCAGTATTCATGTCTCAGCCGAAGGGTTTCGAAAATCAGAGCTTTCCGAACCATGTTTGCAAGTTGAAAAAGGCAATCTATGGCCTGAAGCAAGCACCTAGGGCTTGGCATCATCACTTCAGTTCGTTCTTATCGCAATTAGGGTTCAATCAATCTGTCTCTGATCCTTCAATGTTTACTGTTCGATCTACATCAGGTATTACAATTCTTCTACTATATGTAGATGATATAATAATTACTGGTTCCTCTTCTACTATTCTACTCAATATAATTTCAAAATTGAAATCTCGTTTTGAAATGACTGATTTGGGAAATTTGAGTTACTTTTTGGGCATTGAGGCATTTCGTGATAATTCGTCAATTCTTCTTACTCAACAAAAGTACACAATTGACTTATTAAATCGATTTGGTCTATCAAATTCTAAACCGGTCTCTACTCCTGTTCTGTCTGGAAAGAAATTGTCTAAGTTTGATGGTGAACCCATCTCAAATCCTCAAGTTTTTCGAAGTCTTGTAGGGGCATTACAATACCTAACCCTAACACGACCGGATATTGCGTATTCGGTCAATCAAGTATCAAAGTTTATGCATCAACCATCTATGATTCATTGGAAAGCTGCAAAAAGGATTCTTCGATTCCTCAAAGGTACAATCACGAAAGGTCTCCGGCTCCGGTCATCTTCTTCGATTCCTCTGTTAGGGTTTTCTGATGCGGATTGGGCTGGGTCACCCGATGACCGCAGGTCCACAACCGGCTCTTGTATTTTTCTTGGACCTAACCTAATCATGTGGACCTCCAAAACCCAACCAACTGTGGCCCGTTCTTCAACTGAGGCCGAATATAGGGCCGTAGCCCATACAGCTGCTGACGTCATTTGGCTACAAAATTTGCTAGCTGAGTTGGGCTACACGTATGCATCTCCACCAATTATCTATTGTGACAATTTAAGTGCAACTTACTTGGCCGTCAACCCTATAATGCACTCGAAGACACGTCATTCGGCAATTGACTTTCATTTTGTACGTGAAAAAGTAATCAATGGTGATCTACGAGTTCATTTTCTTCCAAGCGAATCACAATTAGCCGATCTATTTACAAAGGGCTTATCATCGACAAGGTTTCAAGATTTGTGTGTCAAGCTCTCCCTTGGTGACCGCGGTTCGGCTTGAGGGGGGGTGTAAATGTGAAGTTATGTATAGTGTAATGTAGTGTATTTCTCTTTATTCATTATGCCTATTATTGTAATTTGTACATTGAGAGTTTTCCTATAAATGAGAATGAATCTGCCCTAATGAGGGCATCTTGGCCTTTCACAAATCACAGTAACCACACCAATCAAAAATCTTAATCAAACTCTCCATATACAGAAATTATACACCCTCTTTGATCTAAAATAGTATATATTAGAGCATTTTTTCTACAAGTATTCCACAAGAATATTAAGGAAGAAATCCCCCCTACTCAAGATGCTAAAAGGAAATTCAAAAAATGTTATTTATAACAGAGGAGGAGGAAGAAGAGTTATTTATGTTGGATGGATATAAAAACCAAGTTTTGTTGCTTCCAGGATGCTTCCATCTTTGTCTGTGTAAAAAAAATCAAATCCTATTTGGGATCATTTAATTTTGGAATGTTGTTATTGATACTCTTATGATACTTAGCTAATTAGCTCTCATAATTTCATTGTCCTTCTGAATTTTCGGAATATATACATTTTCAGGCCTAGACGGTGAAAAAGGAGGTTTCCCGTTTCTTATAATCCAATAAAAAAATTTGCGGTAGATTAATTCAGCCTCAAACTATCATGTTTGAGATATAACTCAAGTGTTAGCATATTGCTTACACTTGTACTCACTACTCAATTTTTTTCAAGATTACGCTATATAAAGACCTTTAGGGTCATGTTGTAAAGTCTGAAAGCCCATCTATTCCTACTTGTACTTTATTTAATGTCTAAATTGAATGGGATAAACCAAGACTCGATCCCTAGAACTCAGAGCTCATGAGCTTAAGAGGGAGTGTCCAATCATTACGTCATAGTAAACACTTGGTTTCCCAAGTGGTTGATAATGTTGACATAAACTCCAAAACCCTGGACGTCCCACGATCTACGTTAGTCATACATTGATACCGCATTTTGTGTTATTTACTGTATTTTATACTGTACTTAAGTGATGATGTCTCCAAGTTAGATAAGTGGTGAGGCAACAGAGGAGAAATGAAACGAAAAAAAAAAATTTATGCGTCTGCCGGGAGTCGAACCCGGGTCTATTGCTTGGAAGGCAATTATCCTAACCGTTGGACTACAAACGCTGATGTTCAATTATTCTACTCATAACCTTCCAGACATATAGAAAGAAAACATGAGACAGGGCTCCCAGTCCTGCTTATGTCTGGATAATGAGTAAGATAATCTCATTGCTTTTGGAAGGAGCAGCTGGTATATTCATGTGTGAAGATCCTCACCTCTTGAGCTAGTTTTCTGGGGAGATAGGCCTAAGACTGGACCACTAATACCGAATTCACAATAAAATAAGTCACAACTTAATAAATTATTGAAGTGAAAACCATTTGTCAGGGTGAGATTATTGTGAAACTCCCATGTCAGTTGTGGAAGAGGCTGGTGGTTTGTAAATAGATTTTCTATAAACCATAAAGCAAGCAAATGCCGAGATGGAGAGGTGAACCTGCCCATTCAAACCATCATAAATCTTACTCAGACTCCCCTCGTGAGAATTTCGGGAAGAAAACAAGAATCTCCAACTGAATGGCAAAATAACTTTATGAATGTGTAGTTTATATGGGGGAGGAAGGAGTAAAGGTGGAAAAGTAAGGAAGTTATTCGAAGTAAAGGTTGTTTATTGAATACTTCCTCGTTTGATTTTCTATTTGAAAAAAAAAAAGAATTCCTATTACTTCCTCGGTTGTTTGTTGAATACTTCCAGAGTTTGATTTAAATGATCAATATACTTTAAAGCAGTGTTTTCTTCTTTCGGAATCAAATAACTTCATTGACTTTAAAGCAGTGTTGTGGCATGTGGAAAGAAATACTATTATTATTGATTCATATTCACATGTAAGTTTATAACACCATAGTTCTTCCAACTCGCATGGTTCTACTATTGGAGTTAGTTTTGTAAGAAGTAACATCATAAAAATCGTTGTAAATGATAGTCAAGGTCTGATTGAATATTTCGTGGAAGGCAATCATCAAAACAAAATTATAACTATGCGTCTGCCGGGAGTCGAACCCGGGTCTATTGCTTGGAAGGCAATTATCCTAACCGTTGGACTACAAACGCTTATTTTATCTTGCTGCTTACATTTGTCTACTAACATGAGCCTGATATTACCTAAAAATTACCATTTTCTATTGGGGGATTGGGCCCCTTGGTCTAAAAAGGGGCCCAAAATGAAAATCCCACTCACGGTTGGCTAAAAATGAAAGGGAGGTCCAATACTCCAATGTGTCAGTTTGGGGTTCAAAATTACGTAAAGGGCCCTTAGAAAATAAAGTATTTACCGTTCATGCCATCGAAAATTACAGAATTGTCATTGAAAATTACAAAATTGTCATCGAAATTTCTCGGGAAACGATTTTTTTTCTGAAAAAGAATCTGACAACCCGTCCATCAGAATCTGTACTGTTCAGAAATTTACGGAACTGCCACCGAAAAATTCTCAGGAAACGAAATTTGTTTCGGGAAATTATTTTATTTACTGGAAATTTTTTTCTCTACTAGACACTTTTCTTGGGCGGGAATTTGAAATCTCGTTTGAAAATTTCAAAACTTCGAAAAAAAGATTTTGTGACCGGAAAATTATTTTATTTACTGGAATTTTTTTTCTGTACTAGACACTTTTGCTGGGCGGGAATGTAAAATTTTCAAAAAAAATTGAAAATTTGGGCGGGAATTTGAAATTTCGTTTGAAAATTTCAAAATTTCGAAAAAAAGATTTTGTGACTGGGAAATTATTTTATTTACTGGAAATTTTTTTCTATACTAGACACTTTTGCTGGGCGGGAATTTGAAATTTCGTCCAAAAAAATTTGAAATTTTAGACGGAAATTTGAAATTTCAAAAAAAATTGAAAATTGGAATTTTTTGTGTACGGAAAATTATTTTATTTACCGGGAAGAGATGGTTTGCTGGGTGGGAATTTGAAATTTCGTTTGAAAATTTCAAATTTTCAAAAAATTTTGAAAATTTGAATTTTTCGTGTACTGGTAAATTGTTTTATTTACCAGTCAGTTTTTTTTTTCAGGAAAACGTCAGCATGTCCCGTCCAAAGGCAAGAGGGGGATAGAAAAAAAAACTGACATTTGGATCTGCAACTAATTTTTGGGCAAGAGTGGATTTTTTTTTTATTTACCCCCCAGATTTTGGACCGTTGACTCAAAAATCCTTTTCTATTTGATGGTGAAACTCTTTTTTTCACGTTGGGATGTAGGTGAAGATTGAAGATCAAACCATGCTCCATTCTAAAACCCTATCCGTCCTGGAATTTGAAGTACTAACTTTTGCTAATGCATTGTTTGGCCAAGAAGAATACACAACCAAGATGGTCTGACAACTACCATTTTGTTCTGCCATCCAATCACACACCCATGGCTAATTTTTTTTATTTTGACCTCCTATCTAATGTATAATTTAGTTTTAGTCCCCTATATTCCTTTTGTATTTTAAACATAAATGATGATTATAATAGTAATGCACATATATACACAAATTGGATTCAAATTTCAGATGTTTAAACAAACATAAACAAGTTTGAGTAGTGATTTTTGACTCGAGATTTTGCACTCTTTGTGCTATAGGCATATTCAAATTCATTGAGCTACAAAAAGTGAATATCTAGTAAGAAAATTTTGCTCCCCTTTACTAAATAAAACTCTGGAGTAGAGACATTTTCGGTAATAGAATTATCATTACGTTAAGAGAAATTCCGTGATCATCTCCTACTTCTCCTAGCTATAAGAATGGATAAAATAAAAGAGAAGATTGTTTCAGCTGCAGAGCTAAAAGTATCGAAAGTGGAGGCGTATTTCTCTTGCTGTAAAGCCCAACGGATTGATACGAAGTAACAAAACCCATCCCAAACCTTGCTCAAAACCCCCATCTATCTAAATTTGCATTCTCTTATAAACAAATATTACATAGTTAGGTTGCTTCCTAATGAAAAATCAACAATGAAGGAACAAAACCCTAACTCTATAGCTTATTAATAGGGGAGGAAGGAAAAGAAGAGAAGATTTAATTCTATACAAACAAAGTAGGGTTGCTTCCAGGATGCTTCCCACCTTGTCTGTTAGAAATCAATCCCTACTAGCATCTACTCTTGTGTTTGATTGATGAGTGCAGAATTTGATACCATTATTAAGCTTTGATGTGTATGTACATCATTCATTAATTTGTTTGTTTGTAGTTAGGCAACACTGTTAAAGGCTTGAAGTATCTTCTCCTGACTAAAGTGTTTTTTTTTTTTTCCAAAATCAGATTTGAAATCCGACTCAGACAAACATTCAAGAATGTGTTTTTTGTCTGAGTTGTATGTTTGACTCACCTGAATGACTGGCTACGGAAGGTTTTGGGTCTCTTTTGAGTAGAATATAAAGTAAGTCTATTATGCTCCTGACTGAAACAAGACAGACTCAGATGATTCAGACAATAAAAAGAACCACGTACTCCTAACTAAAAATCCAAGATGAGCCTAGATCTAGAATAGACTATCAGGGCAAGACCTCAGGGACACAGGTAGCAATGAGCTCAGCAGACCAAACAACTATTGATATTTGAATGACCTGCAAATGCGCTTCTACAACTAATATGGAGATAAATCGCGAAATGGTCAATAATGAAGCTAACACCTTCTTCTTTGTGCATGATTATCATCAGAAAAGGTTGACCTCTTTGGGCACTGGCCCATCTTTTGAATTACAAGTTGTCAAGTGAAATACGCAAATAAAAAAGTCTGCATTATAAGAACATCTTGAACGCCAGTTTTAATTTGTTCTTTCATTTCACTACAACGGGATTAAATGTGAGAACCCAATGTCACTTACCCATCTACCTAAATCTTGGTCACTTCTTTAAAAAAATATGTCACTAACTTGATACTATGCAATGGGAATGAGAGGGATCTTGAGATGCTCACACATTTGCATTCTCCAACAATATTTGAAGCTTGCCGATGTCATTGAGTTATCCAGCTGACCGTGAATGTCGAAGAACTTTTTGCTTACTTGCTACCTAGTAAATGAAGGAAAAACTGTCAAGATCTTATATACACCAAGTATTCCGTTCAAACGATCGGAGAGAGCAACTAAACAAGTAGAGCGGTTTATGTGCTTAACAGTCAATTCATCACATTATTTCCCTTCATTTTTCTTTTGCATAATTTTAATTTCCTTCAACCTATTTAACATGAACAGGGATGCTACAGACACATCTATCTATATGCAAGTTGGCACAAATGGGTTGAGCGGCAAAACGTCTGTATAGGATCGCTCTTGTACATATTATTTACTTGTTAGGTGATTTGTTTTTTATTATGATATTTGAACTTTTGGAGCGACCATTTTTAATTTATGCAGAAGACAGTAACCTAGATTGCTGTTTTATGGTCTCAACACGAATATGTTCAAGTTAAACAAAGTGTGCAAACAGAACTCCCTTTATACCCTCCTGAAGTGGCTGGACCACTGGAACAAGACAAAAGTGTCAGAGAATCTGAGACAAAAAAAGTACTTGGGCGGGCCTTTAGAAACTGTGTACTTGGGTTTCAGACACGTATGGACATTGTCAAATATCTCAGACGGCGGAACCATGTCCGACAGTTCTTTTCAGATATGAGCAGTCAAATAGGTGGGTATCGAGATTTCTAACTTGATGATAAACTAGATGCTTTCTGCTAAGCAACTTGAAGACTTACCCCCATTTCTCTAGCAATAGAGGGAAGCCATTTCTCCCCCCTAATCTTTTTCAACTCAGCGACTCTTTCTTCCTCTTTTTTGGCCTTCTCTTTTGCAGCAGCATTTTTAGCTTCATATCTAGCCAGTGACTTCTGACATGAATCTCTTGCAGCAGCCAATATGGCTATCCCGTCAACTGCAACGGATTTGAGCTGTCGTTTAAACTGTATTACCGCCCAAGGGAGAAATTACAAACACTTGAGAAAAGGGAATAAACCAGCATATTAAATCCATGTGGGCAAAGAGGAAAGATTAGAAAGAAAATGTAAACCTTTTTCGACTTCTCATCGACCTCTTCTCCAGGAAGTATCTTTGGTCTCTTTCTTTGTTGTTGAAGCTCATCTGATGAAGATAAATACATTACAATCCTTTCTTTATATTTCTTTATTAGTAAAGAAGGAATACAAGGTGTGAGATTCAGGCAAGCACTTGGCTAAATAGGCTCTTATCATCAAAATGGTTGCAATTGGTTTATGGCCAATTACTGACGTGTATAGAATAAAAACATGGTCTACAGAAACAAGCATCCAAAATTTTCTACTGATTGAATAGAGAAGAACAAACCAATTTGATGATTAGGGCATACCAACAGCATCAAAAATTATCCCTGGGGGAGCATGTCTGAACAGTCGGACACCACCTTCGACTTCGTTTACTGGTGGGTCATCATCCAAGGCTGCGACAGGATCATCAGTCACCATCATTAAGCTGCTATCTAGCATCTCTTCTAAAAGCTTTTGTACCTACAATGAAGTTCGACTAATAATTTCACAACCACACAATTTAACAATCAGTAAAACTATCAAGAATATTCAATAGGACGCCTGGTTATCCAGACACGGCGTCAAGTCATGTCGTATCAAAATAATGTGGGGCCTGTCTGTGACCCGTTTGACACATGCATATTTTAGAACCCCAACTCTTAAAACTAATTGTGAAGCAGGAAAAAGTATATGATAAAGCTTACAAGCGTAACAAAACCTAACCCAAAGTTGAGGATCTCCTCGGCCAAAACGGAGGAAAAAAAAGACTCCAAATGCACACACACTGTGTCATTGCTCGATAGTCCCACGAACACATTCCAATCACACCATTAATTCGCAGACTAAGCTAAACAAACTGTACTAAGAAATCTAGAAGGTGCAAACAAGATTGTATTGTTGTTAGTTTCTAAATTCTATAACAGGTTTAGAGGTTTCAATCGTTGCCATATGTCCATCGAAGCAAACCAGTTTCATTTTTAGTTATAAGCAGTATTTTGAAGCTTATACTTCGACTCTCATTTCGTATAAGACATAACAGAACAAAAAACAATCTGGGTAAGATTTCCTCAAAGTAAACATGTACCTTAGATTCTTACAAGCTAGAACAAAATTGACTAAAACATCAACTTGCAAAAAACTATACAAGCTAGAACAAAACTGAGTCTGAGAGGGCGGGGTACCTTAATTTGGTATAGCTTGGGTTTCTGGTGAAGCTCTTCATCTTCTTCGGTGAGGCGATTGGATTTCTTAGGAGCTGAACCATTTGTGACGGAACTGGTAATAAAATCCGTAGCAACAGAATTAATGGCCGCTTTCCACTCGGCGTCTCCGTCTTCCTCACTGCTGCTGCTGCAATAACCTGCTTCTTCACCCATCACTCTCTCTCTTTAGTCAAAGTCTCAAACTGGAAACAGTAGAAGTGGTATTCCTAAATGAAAAGCCTCGGGCCCTCCTAGATGCAACCGGATACACACGTACAGAGGGGTTTAACCCTAAGAAAGGATCCCTCGGCTACCAGAAGGACATTCCAAATGGTTTACAAAAAGTAGGAAAGCACCCCTATGACGACTAACGTAAATCGTAGTCAATTTCTCACAAAAAAAAAAAAATATATTTTTACTCTTTTTTGTTTTTGTTTTTCTTTGTTGAATATGGGCTACGATCTACGGTAGGCATGACATTGATACATCATCAAGAAGTGATGAGCACGATAACTACATAAGTTAAACTAGGAATGAAAGTGGCCTAAAACTCAACAACATCTTGATGATACGTCTCTGAATATTTTGTGAACATAAAGATTTATGCTTGATTGCTTGTATATCTCAATTGCACGCCTAACAAAAACTCCCCCAAAAACATTGAGAAATTTTACACACATTTTTTACTATTCACACTGACGGTTATGCACACATTCCAACCAAAGATATTTTTTGACTATTCCCACAACACACATCTTCCTTGATTTTCTCTTGCAACTCAACAATTTTTCAACTTGCTCGAAATTTTTCAACTTGCTCGAAATCGCATTCTTTCTCCTTTTCTCCATTTGTATCTATCTTTCTCTCACACATTATATGTGCTTCTATGACGGGTTCATCTCTCTCTCCAAGGTTTCAAGTGAAATCCTCTATGAGAGCTTCAACTGAAACCCGAAGGAGAGAGAGAGTTTGATGGTGGAAACTTGACAGTGGTGGTGGTTGTGTGTTAGAAATGTGAGACGATGGATGTGGTCGATGAGGTTAGTGGCAAAAATGAAGAAGAATGTTGTGATCGTTAGTTGGTATCTGCAAATAAAGATTGTGTTTGGTAGCAATATGGGGAAAGGAAAAGAAATAAAGAAACTTTTACTCGAGAAAAGGAATAAAAACCAGGGTATGTGTACTTCCAAGTAGGGGTGGGAAACGAGAGGGTATGGGCGTCAACATGCACTTGAAGCATCGGGTAGGGCACCAAATTTAAATGCCTGTTAGGGTATGCGGATTATCGGGATGGTAATTTTGAAATTCGTCTTGCCTGCCCAAACCCATTAAGAAACTTGGGTAATTCGAGTATAGGGGGGGGGGGAAGACCATGACTTGAAAAAAAGCATTTCATCCTCTCCCTTTATCAATTACCTTTCCTAATTTTAGAGAGGCTATGTGCGACTAAAATTAGAAGTGTCGTTCCTTTTAGGAATTTAATCCCACATTGAAATCTAATGAAGATCATATGAGATTGTGATAATATAAACGTATCCCACTCCTTGCTCCCTCAAAGCCAAACACTACTTCACTAACCCACAAGGATTTCTCTTGGCCCATTGCAAAGCAATGCATTGGGTTCGTGTGGTTGCCCTTAAACATATTGTTGTTGTTTTTTTTTTGAAACCATTTTCATTCATAAGTGATTCACTGATTTACATGGATAATTGTTATTCCTCTCGGTTCAGCGACATGAGAGTTACATAAGCAAATTGTAAGAATTTCAAATGTAAAGTACCTCATGAGGTGAGAGAAATTGGACTAAACTCTGACGAAACAAGATGAAAGGATCCTAAAGATCACGAAATAAAGGACCCTAAAGGTCAACATATTATCTAATAACACAAAAAATAAAGAAAATACTAATTTAAATCCCGTCGCCTTTGCTGGAAAACCGCCATTGTCCCCGGAAAACCGTCGCCGAAAAACTGTCGTCATCACCGGAAAACCACCACCACCACCACTAAAATTAATTTATGAAAAAGTTGAACAATCATCTTGTTTTCTTTGTTGAGTTTGAGTGCTTCCATGAGTTGTTTCTGAATTCCTGTGGGATTATTCAAACCAAGTTTTCTCATGATATGATCTTGAATTCGAACTTACAGAGGGAAGGAGACGTTCAGAATCCTCATAAAGTCCCAATGGAGATGATTATTCAAAACAAATCTTCTCATGAAATGATCCATGAATGAAAGTGGGGTAACAGGATTCATCTTCCAATGAAGAGTAGAAAATTCTAGTACTTCTTTGAATAGTTTTGGCTACAAAAAATATTTAGTTTCATCTACCATTATTTGATAAACGAGAAAGGAATCCGGCGAAGGGAAGACCCTTCACCGGAGAAGCAAAAAACCCTAGCGGTTTACTCTGGAGGAAGCAGTTTAGGAGAGAGAGGGTTATACCCTAGTAGTCTCACGTTTTGTTAGCCGGTCGCCAAGCTTAAACATATTGTTTACCATCTCAACTAGATCTAGCAACATGAATTGTTGGACTTCATCAATAAAAAAAGTTGACGTAATTTGGTTGGTTATAATTGAGCGATGCTAATTGGGTGCGGGCATGAACGGGTGTTCGGGTAGAGGTTTTAACCCATACGCACCCTCAAAATTTGGCGGGCTGGGCGGGTTGTGCCAGAGACAGACGCTGACGTCCACGGTCCTCATTGGGCTCGGGTGCTCGTGAGCGGGTTCGGGCACTTGCACATAATTCCCACCCCCACTTCAAAGCAAAATGGGGCCCTGCCTACCTTAACAAATCTCGGGCGCCTATATAACTTTTGCTGGCAACAAAACTAGGTGTCGGCCCATCCTATTAATTAAATTTTAAAGGAATTAGGGCAGACTAGGAAGCAATAAAAGGTAACGCACAAACTACTTGGTTCTTCCTCTAGGCCGTAAACTTCCCATCTGTAGCAGGAGCTTCGGCAATCTTCAACAATGGCAGTCGGGTTAGTGTTTTCCTTTGATTCCCCGTTTCTTCTCTTCCCTTAAAAAACTCATTTCAATGTCTTACTCTTATTATTCCTGTTTTGGTTATCGATTTTCAGGAAGAACAAAAGGATTTCCAAAGGGAAAAAGGGAGGAAAGAAGAAGACGTAAGAACAATCCTTTAAATTGATTACTGATTTTTAATGCTACATTTCATTTTTATCAGCTATTGATATTGAATCTTGTTTTTGTGGGTTTACAGGGTCGATCCTTTCGCAAAGAAGGATTGGTATGACATTAAGGCACCATCACTCTTCAGTGTCCGTAATGTTGGGAAAACCCTAGTGTCGAGGACTCAGGGTACTAAGGTTAGGGTTTCATAAATGCAAATTTCAACTTGATTTTAGCTTGAAACATGACCAGTTCAAATATCTGTTTAGCCCTTTTCTCCTCTTTAGGATATTATACATAATATTCCCTTGTTTTAGTTTTAGACATGTTTGAAACTAACCTTATTATAAATGTTAGTTTTGAAAATGGATTCATCCAACAGGTAGCACATAGAA
Organism: Eschscholzia californica subsp. californica; assembly: GCA_002897215.1. Classification (NCBI taxonomy): domain Eukaryota; kingdom Viridiplantae; phylum Streptophyta; class Magnoliopsida; order Ranunculales; family Papaveraceae; genus Eschscholzia; species Eschscholzia californica. The sequence goes on from BEHA01050187.1 coordinate 753,119, forward strand.
AATGAAATTTAGGTTTGTTTTGTCTACAAGTAGGATGAACCTCAGGTTGTATTGAAGCTAAAGTATCTTCTTTAGTGGGAGTGAAGTCCAAGCCTGTGTATCTCCTTAATCAAGAGTTTATATTTTGTGCTTGAATTGCGTTCATATGTTGACATATCTGGTTTAGAATTGCAATACTCTATAGTTAGAAGATGCATTAGTAGGGAGAATGCACCAGCTAGTACATTGTAGTAGTAATAGCAGATGGGGTATGGGGAATCATAATTAATAATGTTCGTTAATGATGCCTTAAGTTTGATAATTGAACCATTTTGGTAGAGAAGTAATTTCATTATGGCATCCGTATATAAGAGTGAGTTGTTACCAATTTTAGTTTGGAATGGAGTATCCTTTTAGGTGGATCACTGTAGTCTGAAGCCTAGACTATTTTCTCCGGAAGTTATCTTGGCGATCAAAGTCCCCGTTGTAGGAAATCACCATCTATTTCCTGAATCGTCACTTTTTTTTTTTTTTTACAATGTGTGTATGATATGAAGTTATTCTTTCTTTGTCTAAACAACTCCTCAACTATAAAATCGTGGAGCTGGAGCTTGACATTGGTTGCAGTGTCTATGTCATGATAGAAGAAGCGGTTATTCGCTTTCTATATATTTGGAGGGCATTTTTAATGAGAAGTATCAGTTAGAGAATGTGTATATAAATGTTTATTTGAAGCAAATGAAGTGAATCAACTCGCTTTGATCTTGTTATTAACCAATTTTTCTAAAGGAGCATGCGCCCCTTTTTACTATTTCAATTATTGTTTTTTTTTCACTTGTTCAGCGTGTGCCTCGAACCCTCGACCTTTAAGGTGGAAGATTATACCTCTTACCACTTCAACCAAGGGTTGTTGGCTATTTTATTATCGTTACTCCTCAGTATTGGTTAATCTAGGTTCTAATTTATAGCGTAATTTTTTTTCCAGATAGCATCTGAAGGTCTTAAGCACAGAGTGTTTGAAGTCTGTCTTGCTGATCTCCAGAATGATGAAGACCAATCCTACCGAAAGATTAGGCTCCGCGCAGAAGATGTGCAAGGAAAGAACATCCTCACTAACTTCTGGGTATGGTGTGAGAGGAGATATGTTATTTCTTTTTGTCAAATGGTCTTTACATCGAGACACCAACTGACTTTTTCATTGTGTTGAAAAATATTCAGGGAATGGATTTTACAACAGACAAGCTCAGGTCACTAGTACGCAAGTGGCAGACACTGATCGAGGCTCATGTTGATGTGAAGACAACTGATAACTACACACTTCGATTGTTCTGTATCGGTTTCACAAAGAGACGCCCTAATCAGGTCAAGCGTACTTGTTATGCTCAATCTAGTCAGATCAGACAGGTAATTTTTTCTGCTTTCTTTGCCCTGATAAGATTGTTTTTCATTTTTCCTACAGTTACCATGTTTCTTATTTTGCCTTTAACTTTCTTTTGCATTTCAGATTCGGCGTAAGATGACTGAGATAATGGTGAACCAAGCTTCATCTTGTGACCTAAAGGAGCTGGTTCAGAAATTTATTCCAGAGGTGATTGGGAAAGAAATTGAGAAGGCAACATCAGGCATTTACCCACTACAAAATGTGTTTATCCGCAAAGTGAAGATATTGAAGGCGCCCAAATTCGATCTTGGGAAGCTGATGGAGGTTTTGATTCTCTACCTTTCTTTCTTCCCGTTTTAACTACATATCTGCGACGAGAATACTTGTCACGATATTGGCGTTTATGCACATCTATTTGACTTTGAAGCTGCACATTTTGAATGACTTGTCCTTTTGCAGGTCCATGGAGATTACTCTGAAGATGTTGGTGTGAAGGTTGACAGACCGGCAGAAGAGGTTGTCCCTACTGAAGGTGAAACAGAAGTTGCTGCTGCATAAAACCGAACAATTCATTCATAATCGGCAAATCATGTTTTCGCAATTATGAGAAAGACTTGGCAAGTTTTGGTAGTAGAGATACAAGATAACGTTTGCATCTTTTATTTTCTTTGTGAACTCATCTAAACTAAGGAAAGTGATTTTGCTTGGATATTTATTTGTTTGCTGTGGATGCCCATAGGATTTATCAAAAATTTGCATCAATTTATAGTACGTTCAAATTTTTAGCTCCACCTCTTTTTTCATTCTGCTATTTCAAGTTCTCAAAATTTTCTTCCTGCTATTTCGGTCCAGACATGTGGTTTCTAGTTCAGAGAAATAGAGGAGAAATGAAGATGGTGAAGGAGATAATGGTGGTGATGGTGGTCCTAAGAGATAAAGAAGACGAGGAACATTGAACTTATTTTCATTTTTCAAGTTTGAAGGTTGTCCACAAATGTTGGGTAGCCGTTTGCCCGATTTGTTTTGAGAGAAATTATAGAGAACCAAGAAGAAGCCTTTTGAAATAAATAACATTGATTGCTAAGGTTGATGAACCAAATCATTTTCTTGAGGGGTGAGGGTCTGGAACGAGTCGCCAATAACGATTGGTGTACCATTGCCACGACCTTCCCCAAAAAATAAATGGTCAATCTTGTTCTTCTCTGAATACTACTACCACCACCACCAAAATTTTTATCTTTCTTCCTCTATCTCTGCATCCCAAGGGTTTCATGAAGTTTCAATCCATGGAAACTGATCTAGCACAAAAACACTTGTTTTGAGATTACAAACTTGCCCACCGGTAGAACCCCTTAGTGCATTTTGAGCAACCACCGGAAAAAGATTAGACATGTTCGTTTGATTGTTCCATGAAATCTCACAGGGTTTCGATTTTTCTTCGAAAAGAAAGAATATATTTTTTTTCGTTGAATGTCGGCTAGTAGTGGGCGTCGAACCGACGAGTAAGAAGAGATAGAATAAAGTGGGGAGGACTTTTGAAATAGCGGCAAGAAATGATAAGAAAAAAAAAAGTTGATTGCTAACTAACGGAAGCATAGTCTTGAGAGCCAAATTGTAATGTCTACAAATACAGGGGTTACGTTTTCTAGTTGGTCACAAATTGGGATCCAAATTGGAATTAACCCATTTGCGAGGGTAGGTTTTATGTTTGCACAGTCTCGGATGTAGGCCATCATCGTCCATTAAGGAGATTCCTCGAGATACGAGGTATCAAAGTAAATCATCTCGATGCAACTTATAAATCACACTCCTATCAAAACGAGGGCATCCGATTAGAGAGAGAGAGAGGTGACGATGGCGAATTCTCTGAAACAAGGAGGTATTGTGTCTGTACGTCTTCTTCGCTCAACCCTATTTTCTTCTGCGAGATCTTTTTCATCAGATTCATTGGTTGAGATCAGACCAGGTGAGATCGGAATCGTTTCTGGCATTCCTAAAGAACATCTCCAGAGAAAGGTAAGTTTTCCCCCCTTTTTTTTCATTTGATTCTTGTCTTTAAACCGCGACTAATCCCTTCTTAGCATTGAAACATTAGTGTCTTCTATTTCAGAATTTGAGTTCAAGTTTTCTCAATTAATGAACATCTTTATGGTTGATTGAGAGTTAGATTAGATTGACCAAAATACGTTCAATGTCTTAGACGTAAATGAATTTGCCCTAATATGAAACATTTTGAAATCATTTTCTAGTACTGCTTTTCCTATTGTGTGTATGTGTTGATTTGTACTGGTTTTGTCTTAGACCTTGTATGAGAAGGTTTGATTTTGATCTACTCCATGAATCACTGATTTCTCTTCTTGAGCTGTTTATACTTGTAGAGTTGCTATGAACTTCAAATCGTCCACGTCCACATTCTAGTGATTATCATAGAAGAGTTGTAATTTTAAATTGTGTTTATTGGATTGTCATGAACTTCTCCAGTCTGGGTTTTGTTAGACTATATCATAGTCCTTCCGCTTTTGTTAGAATTGCTTGTCATTTCATTTTCTCAATTTTGGTTGACAGGTAGTAATTTACTCACCTGCTCGAACTGCGACCCAACAAGGTTCTGGAAATGTCGGAAGGTGGAAAATCAATTTTATGTCAACTCAGAAGTATGTCAAATATTTATAGTTTTCTTTTCCTTTTCGAAAAATTGGAGGGGAACATTGATTATATATTTATATTTGGTTGGCAAGTTAAGCTTTGTCAAGAAGATGTAAATGTTAAGGGATTATGGTAGATAGACAGTTGAGTTTTAGGGCACTTTCCAAGAATTCGAAGTTGACAAAGCGCACCTGAGAATGTGTTTCTCACTTCCTACACTGATACTATTAATGGCTAGTACTGGCACTAATTATTTTGTATGAACTAGTAGTATAAAAACCTGATCCCTTCACTAGAACACTATGTCTAAATTTTAATTTACTAGGAAAGGCAAGCTCTTATTTAGTTACGTGAATTCTCTCAACAGATCCGAGTTCTTAGAAATTTTTGGATAAAGGAATTAGGGAATTGGGAACACTTACTCGCGAAAATGTATTGTAAAAATACAGGAAACCTAAAATGCAAACGTTAAAAATATTCTACAGTAGCATTTTTTGTATGAGAATGTATGTCAGTCTAGTAGTTGTAGTTGCTGGCTATGGGCTTCCTTTGTTCGTTCAGCAGTATAACAAAGGTAGTTCTTTTTCAAAGCAATGCATAAATAATTTGCCAAAGCAGAGATCGAGAGGCCTATTCCTAGTATCTAGGGTTTAGCAACACTTGGTATTGCATACTTATGATTTTGATATACTATTTAGGTTGCCATAGCAATAATTGTTTTCTTTGCTAATTACTTCGTGTGGGTTCAGCAATTAGTCATATATATTCTTGATGTTTGGCAGGTGGGAAAATCCATTGATGGGTTGGACATCAACTGGGGACCCATACGCTAATGTTGGTGATGCTGGATTTGATTTTGACAGTGAAGAATCTGCCAAGGCTTTTGCCGAGAAACATGGATGGGAATACACTGTATGTCTCACAAGTTTCTAAATCTTTTCTCACGAAATTAGTTTCACAATGTATCTTTGTTGATTTCCCATCATCTTGCTTTTACTGTCTTTTTTTTTCGAATGAATAATCTTCTCTTTCTGATGATCTGATCATCCTTGATAATAAGAAGTCACACATTATGTGGATCTTTGAATGAATATGTGATTAATTATTATTTTTTCCAGGAATCAAAATATATGTAGTTTTTGGTAGATTGCCTGTTTTTGTTTAACACTTGGAGATGTAGGTTCAGATGTTACATATTTGAAGTATACTCATTTTTATCTAATGGATCGAAACCATGGACATAAGTGTGTCAAATTTAGTCAAAAGTTGCACCTAAATTACCATAAGTCCCTTCCATTCATTGCTATGGCCAGTGTTGTTTTTATAATCACGTTCCTGAATTGCAAAGATTGATGGTAAATTACTATTTAAGCGCTTTTATTAAATGATCAAAATATGTTAATTTAGCCTTGGTTGTAATCATGTCGCTGGATTGCTGAATTAGCCATGAATATATTCAAACCTCCAAGTAGAATTTGGTGTCCTTTTTAACGTCGTTTCTGCAATTATTATGATCTGCTTTCACTCGACAACTGTATTTCCATGGTCCATGTTTCTTACATGAACTGAACTCTTTTGCAGGTCAAGAAGCATCATACTCCTCTTTTGAAGGTTTGCATCTTTCTCTAAATTTTTTAAATATTGGACTTATGTTCTGCATAGCATTTTGGTGGAGGTCTATCATTTCTCTTTATGTCATCGTCATACATGTCTATTTTTGCCTGCTTAACTTATACTTCCTAGGATTTTTATCTTGTGCAATACTCCAATAATAAAAAACTTTCAAATTGCATCTAATAAGGTTAGTGTTGGGGGCTCCTGGAAAAAGTGTTCTCTTTATAACGAGGCTTCGGGTTAATGTATTTAACAATAAAGGACCCAATGTCTAAGGCAAAAGTATACACTGTTCTGTGGACTTGCCCCTTTCTGCTCTCCACTATCCACTGTCTATACCCCTTAGCTCATAGTGGTGCGGGTATGATACCAAATGCCTGTACAAGTTTCCATGTTACAAATGTTTCTGTACAAGCAAAAAAGAACTCTTTATTTCCAAAAATAAAATAATATTGGTATGTTGGGAGAAGCGAGTCTTACAAAGGGAAACATAGGAAAACAAACTTGAGGCTGATTCTCGTCAGACAGAAGAGCACAAAATTTTCCTGTCTACCAATGGAAACTCTCAAACCACTGCCCTCGAAGTTCTTTACAGAGGACCAAAATGCCTCATGACACGTTGAAATCTTAGTACCATCAATCAATCTCCAGGGCTCCATGAACATATTATACGAATTAAGTCTTTTACCCAAAGGGACTCCTAAAGTTGAACATAAATATTGATCTAGAAAGCATCCATTACTTCCCGGATAAAAGAAAAACGTCCATGGTTAACCATTCAGAGGTCTTTACAGTGACCATTACTTCCTGGTCAAAAGGTTATAGTCTTGATCAGGGGCATCCTGGGCTCCACATGGCAGCCGAGATAGCATGCTGCCATGGCATGATTGAGTGGTCCGTTAGGGCTTATTTGGGGGTATCTCTGAATAGTTCACGATGTAAGTTCAGCAACTATGATTAGTAGTTACTTTCTTATAGGTTACATGTTTTGGCTGAGGTAAACTTGCTATGCAAGTTAGGACTACTACAGATAGAGTTTAGGTTGTTTAGGTTTCCCGAGCACAGTTGCTGAAGTTACTCCCATTATTGCTAATTTTATTCATGTTATTCATGGCTTCTAGTTGTTAACCTAGCTATAGTTCTAGTATAATATTAGTCTTCCATGCTGCTCATTAAGTCTTTAGGTGGAATCATGGAATGCTGAACCAAGAGAGAATTGAGAAGTTTTGAGTCTCATTTGTGGGTCCTGATTGTGGAGAGAATATAGGAAGAAAATATATCTTAAGTGGACCGAATTGATAGGTGGTCCTGAATGTGGAAGTAAGTTCTAAACTTAAACTATTGTCACTATTTTATACTGCATTTGGAGAGAATGGTTTTGTCCAGACCATACCACAATGTCTTGGTTATTAGTTGATCTATATCCATTTCGGGTACGGAACCGTTATAATCTTTCTGTTCCTCCTGAAAGGTTGATTCAAATTCATGATTAGGTCTGAGAGTACTAATTGCTGTAGTTGTTTTTTTATTTTGATATAATTGCTATAGTTGTTGTTTGGTAAACTTTAAGAATGTGTATATGTGCAGGTTAAGGCATATGCAGACAACTTCAAGTGGAAGGGCCCTCCTAAAACTGAAGAAGATTGAATTTGCATTTCCAAACTTCTTAGTTGTTGAGTGCTTTTGAATGAATTGTAGGAGAGAGGAAGTAATCTAATTTCTTCGTCTCTGTTACGAGTTTTATCTTTTATTTCCCTGCAAATAACAGTACTGAACTTTGTGGAAAAGAAAATCCATTCTTCTACCATGAGTTTAATAAAATTGAACAAAACTTCCTGCCAAGTCTCATGGATAGAGAGTAATATTTCCTTAGAACTGATGATAGGTTATTTGATTTGAGGTTCTATGTGCACCTAGGAGTTGTGATGATGTCTAGTTGGTAGGAGATACACTTGTTTTGTGTCAAACATGACTTCAGATTCTCTCAAGGAATGAAGATGTTCTTAGTTGCTGGCATTTCTTTATTTATTAGAGGCGAGTTTAATGCAGTTTTTTAGGTGAGTTTGGTCAGCAATATTGTTTATTTTGTTTAGTTTTCAGTTTGTTTTAATATGCCGGTCAAGGTAATATCGAACCATTTCTTTCAAAGAAATACACGATTACACGAGTGCTATTAGATGGAGACTACTCATAGCTCCAATTAAGTTAACAGAAAAGACCGTTGAGGCCTGAGGGTAATGAATGATGGATTACGACTTCCACCATCAGTATGTGATTTTTTTTCCCTACAGGAATTCCAAGAATCACTACATTTTAATATGAGATGGATGTATCATTAATAAATACATGAAATAAATAAGCATGATAATTAAGGGTATCATGAAAACATCTTGTGCTATAATATCATATAAAGATCTTTAAGACTATTTTAGGGTAATGAAAATATATTCGTATATATAAATTTTTTTTTTTCGGTTTTTCGATTTTATCCCCCCATTACTAATTAGTAATTTACTAGTTTTGTTAAGAACGATAAAACATTGTTTGACGTGTTGACAAAGAATATGCGAATAAGAATAATGATAGGATAATGTGATTTTAGTAACTTTAATACTTATGCTTTATTGTTAAACTAGGGTACATCCCGTGCCCTAGGGCACGGACACTTGTATCAATTAAACGTTACGAAATTTATTGTTATATTTTATTGAGGGAGATAGATTTTTATTAGTTATTATATTTTTGTTTATTTTCTCTTAAATTAGTTATTATTTTATTGAGAGAGAGAGATTTTAATTTCTTTTTTTAAACCCTTGAAGTTTATTTTGTTTCTGTTTTTCTTAAATTAGAATTTTTATTTCTAAGAAGGAAAGGATATTGTATTTTAAATAGGTAACTTTATTTCTACGAAGGACTATATTTTAAATTTTGAGAAGGACTTCTAGACTCCTTCATTAAAAAAGGATGTTTGTCCCAGTCATCATTTTCCCTAGGGTATATCCCGTGCCCTAGGGCACGGACACTTATATCAATCAAATATTAAAGAATTTATTGTTATATTTTATTGACAGATTTTTATTAGTTATTATTTTTTTGTTTCTTTTATCTTAAATTAGTTATTATTTTATTGAGAAAGAGAGATTTTAATTTCTTTTTTTTAACCTTTGAAATTTATTTTGTTTCTTTTTTTCTTAAATTAGTTATTTTCTTACTAAGAAGGAAATGATTATTGTTTTTTAAATAGGTAACTTTATTTTCTTACTAAGATAGATTTTTATTAGTTATTATTTTTTTTGTTTATTTTCTCTTAAATTAGTTATTATTTTATTGACAGAGAGATTTTAATTTCTTTTTTTAACTTTGAAATTTATTTTGTTTCTTTTTTTTTCTTAAATTAATTATTTTTTTTTCTAAGAAGGAAAGGATTATTGTTTTTTAAATAGGTAAGTTTATCTCTACGAAGGGCTATATTTTAAATTTTGAGAAGGGCTTCTAGACAATATCCTTTATTAAAAAAAGATGTTTGTCTCAGTCATCGTTTTCCCTTCTGTTTTATTATATAGATTATTTTTTTGTATTATTTTTTTGTATTATTTTTTTGTTTCTTTTATCTTAAATTAGTTATTATTTTATTGAGAAAGAGAGATTTTAATTTCTTTCTTTAACCCTTGAAATTTATTTTGTTTCTTTTTTTCTTAAATTAGAATTTTAATTTTAAGAAGGAAAGGATTATTGTTTTTCAAATAGTAACTTTATTTCTACGAAGGACTATATTTTAAATTTTGAGAAGGGCTTCCAGACAATATGCATAATTAAATAAGGATGTTTGTCCCAGTCATCGTTTTCCCTTCTGTTTTATATAATAGACTAGGGTATATCCCGTGCCCTAGGGCACGGACACTTGTATCAATCAAATGTTACGAAATTTATTGTTATATTTTATTGAGAGAGAGAGAGATTTTTATTAGTTATTTTTTTTGTTTCTTTTATCTTAAATTAGTTATTATTTTATTGAGAGAGAGATTTTAATTTCTTTTTTTAACCCTTGAAATTTATTTTGTTTTTTTTTTTTTTTCTTAAATTAGTTATTTTATTTCTAAGAAGGAAAGGACTATTGTTTTTTAAATAGGTAACTTTATTTCTACGAAGGACTATATTTTAAATTTTGAGAAGGGCTTCTAGACAATATCCTATATTAAAGAAGGATGTTTGTCCCAGTCATCGTTTTCCCTTCTGTTTTATATAATAGATTTAGTTAAGAATTTGATTTGTAAAGGCTTATGTGGTTCGTAGACTACTTAATTTATAATTTCAGTTTCTTTACGTTAAACATGACCATAGGGTAATTTGTCTAAAATAATAATTTTTTTTTGATGAAATAAACTAACATTAAATAAGAGTCTATTACAAAATGCGTTATTGAGATGATAAACTAAAAAACTTCTTTTTTCACGGTTGGAAAGTCTATAAAAGATGAATTCCACCCGCATGACAAAAATCTAGCCTGTAAGAGCAAATCCAATCTGGAGTAGCTGGGGCTGAAAATCTCAGGTCCAACCCTAGCCGACATTTAATTAAGGGTCGGCAACAGATCGTTGGGGATGTTCCCAACGGTCATGTTGGGATTTATAATCCAATCGTTGGATGTGATCCAACGACCAGATTTGATAGTTGGATCACATCCTGTAGCGTGAGTGAAACATTGTATCATCACACGTTCGAGTTTCATTGAAATAGTCTCTTATAATGGTTTCATGATCGAGTTGTCTATTACGTTCTATCGTTTGGTGACCCGAAACAGAACCAACATGACGAGAACGTTTTCGTGTAGTATTCTTTTCCATTTCTTTTAACATTCTGAGATCATCATCATCATCCCTTTCTGCAACCCATTCATCTTCTTCAAGCATCATGTTCAATAAAGTAAATTTGTGATTCAATGTAGAGAAAGATAGAAGGTATAGAAAAAAGAATATGGAAGATGAAGTACACCAAGTTTGTAAAGAAAGAAGAAGATAGAATTTGCTGTGAGTTTGTAGAGAAAGAGAGTCGTATTTATAGAGAAAGAGAGTTTGTAGAAAAATTTAGTATAGTTATCGGGTGGGTAGAGAAGAGGAAGCTTCAAAATTAAAATTTAAAGTCCAAAGAGAGACTGGAGTTTTTTTTTTTTTTTTTGAGTAAGAATATAATACCATAAATGAACTTGTTCCAAATACAAGGGTTAAAAAAAGAAAATATTGGAACTAAATTAACCTCAGGGTGCATAACAGCAAAAACCCTTTATTCGGGGACTAAACTCGAAGCCGCCAAGTCATGTGCTGCTTTATTAGCGTTTCTTCGGCAACACGTATAGGAAACATTGAATCTAGCCGCATATTCTTGTAAGTCATGCAATGGTTGGATCAAATGCCAGGGGACCGTTGGATTTTGATCGGTCAAAATCTCCCATAAAACCCTACAGTCTGTTTCCAATATAAAATCTCTTAAACCTAAAAGCTCAGCCGTCTCTAACCCTAGAACAACACCTTTCAGTTCACTGTGTAATGGCGATGAAGGTACGAAAACGGTTGTCGACGAGAAGATGGTATTTCCTGTCGAATCTTTCACCACCACCGTTGCCGAAGCTCTCTCTTCCCTGTAAGATCCATATGTATTTATTTTTATCTCCCCATTAGGAGGAGGAACCCACTCTTCTTCCTGAAAATCATAAGAATCGTTAGAATGAGGTAAATCAGTAAATTTGGGTAAAGAGTTGAGAGAGATTTTTGTGTTTATCCAACAATGATTCAAATCGACAGGTTTATTTTCAAAAATGGCCAAATTTCTGCTCTTCCACCATTCCCAAAGCAGGTAACAATAGATATATAAAAGTTCATCCTCTTGTTGATTCTTTTTCAGCAAAGCAATAATGGTTTCAATCGGATCTTCTTGTAGGTCTTGAAGGTCACTTCTTCCTGTAGTGGTTACAAGATCTCTGAATTTTTGACAAGTCCCAAAAAGATGCCTTATATCCTCCTCTTCACCCAAGCCACATAGAACACAATCTTGAGGTACATCTGTTCTTCTTTTACCAATGTTGTACCTAGTAGCTAACCCATCATGTAGTAATTTCCAAATGAATATCATGATTTTTGGGTTCATGGAAGATCTTTTCCATAGTAACTTCAAAGGAATAGTATTATTAGCCCCTGAAGTAGATGGTAGTTGCTTAATCTCTTTATAGTATGATTTTGGATTAAATTTACCACTTTGTGTTGGAGTCCATATGAGTTGTCTATTGAGAAACTGTCATTGATATATATGTTAAGGATTGCTTCAGCTGTAGTTGATTCGAAGTAATCCAGTATCACTTGTTGATTCCACCTTTTGGGGTTAGTTAGCATAAGATCAGATACCCAAAATATATTATATGGAAGTGGGTTCCTGAATATCGGTTTATTGTCTTCTATATTTGGAATCCATGGATCATAGCTTATTTTAATAGAAGACCCATCACCAACTAGCCAAATGCAATTTTTTCTTATTACGTTCCTTGTGTTTGTAATTGCTGCCCAAAGTGGAGATGAATTATATCTTTTTGGAGAGGTCCAGAAATCATCACCTCTAAAATATTTTGCCTTAATGATTTTGACCCACATTGCCTGCGGATTAGTTAGTAATCTCCATGTTAATTTGCCAATAAGGGCTTCATTAACCTCTCTCAACGATCGAATGCCAAGTCCTCCATTTTCTTTTGGAGATGAAACCAAATCCCATTTCAAAAAATGCATTTTATGTTCTGATTCAATTTGTCCCCACCAAAAGTTACGTTGTTGCCTCTCTAACTGTTGAATCATGCTCTGTGATATTTTTTGGTAGCTAAACGGATACGTATTAATACTGACTTGATGAGAACTGTTCTTCCTGCTTGTGATGTGAATCTCTGTTTCCAACCTGATAATGCTGATTTGAATTTATCTAACAGCCATCCGTGACTTTTAATTCTATTTCCTGGTTTAAGTAACATTGCCCCCAGGTATTTTGCTTCATCTGTCATTTTAGGTGCTTGCAGATGTGATTGAAAGAGATCTTGCATTGTAGACGAAACGCCAGTGCTGAAAAACAAAGAAGATTTGGTGAAATTCTCTAATTGACCAGAAAATTGTTCATATGTTAACATTATATCTTTTACTGCCTCTAGATTATTATTTGTACAATCGCCGAAAAATATTAAATCCTCGGCGAATAGGAGATGAGATATGCTAGGGCTGGCAGTATTAACTCTATAACCTGTAAACTGATTTTGAATTTCATAATGAGAAATAAGGAGGGAGAGGGCTTGTGAGGTTAGGATGAACAGGTAGGGGGATAAAGGGCACCCCTGCCTTAGGCCTCTAGTGGCCTGAAAATTACCCACTAATTGACCATTAATTTTTAATGTTAAAGGTCGAGGTTTTAACACAGGAAAGGATCAAATTCAGAAATTGGTCTCGAAAACCCGTGGCCTTCAGAACTTTCTCAAGGAAGGACCAATCCACTCTATCGTATGCCTTGGCCATATCCATCTTAAGGCAAAAGGCACCTTTCTTAGATTTCGATTTTTTCATAGAGTGTAATAACTCTTGAGTAATAACTATGTTGTCAAGAATTTGTCGGTCTGGTACAAAATCATTTTGATTCCAAGATATGTTATTTTCTAAATGAGGTCGGATTCTATTTGCCACTAGTTTAGTGATGAATTTGTATAAAGTATTGCACAAGGAAATCGGTCTATAATCTGAGGCGAAACTCGGATTCCTACATTTGGGTATTAAAGCAATAGTTGTAAGATTAAGAGAAGGAGGGATACAACCTGATACGAAAATTTCCTTTATGAAATCGACCAGATCCTGTCCGACGGTGTCTCAATTATGTTGAAAGAAAAAACAGGGTAACCCATCTGGTCCCGGGCTTTTAATTGCGCCCATATTCATCACAACTGCTTTAATCTCATCATATGTCGGAATTCTTGAGATGTCGTTGAGAATATCGTCCGATAAAACCTTGAATGCATTAATAACCTCCGATGGTGGTGGGCTCACACTGCACGAGGTGAACAAATTCTGAAAATAATCAATTAATTCATTGGCAATAGAATCCTGGTCTACTAATTGATCTCCTGAAGAATTCTTGATAATTTGAATTCTGTTTTTGAACCTTCTCTGGGTCATTGCCAAATGAAAGGCTTTTGTATTTCTGTCCCCATTATGAGTGCAATTTTGTTTTGCTCTTTGTTCAGCTTTAGATCTTTGTAATTCCTCAAGGTTAATAATTTCCTCTTGTATCATACCCTCCACCCTTAGTAATGATTCCGTTGACTGAAGTAATTGAAGATCGAGGAGTCTTTTACGTAGTATTTTGAGCCTGTTTTTTAACAAGTGGAAAGTGGTTTTACTCCAGTCTTGGATCTTCTCCTTTACTTCTGTTACTTTATTATAAAAAGAACCTTGGCTATTAGTCCAAGAATCTTTGAAGACCTCCTCATATTCACTATTTTTCATCCAGAATACTTCAAATTTTGATGAATTTGAAATTTTCGGTCCTTGGGTTTTGAATTTCAGTAGGATTGGAGCGCGATCGCTGTTATAACGAGGAAGGTGAAAAAGACCTGATTCTGGGAATTCTGATAGCCAAGTAGTAGTACAAAGGACTCTGTCCTGACGTTCCTTGGTTAGATGATGATGAGCCTGGTTATTCATCCAAGTGAATGCTGGACCGTTAAATCCGATGTCAATTAGACCCGCGTCGTTGATGAATGAACGGAACTGAGATAAAAATGGAATAGTATTAGTACCTCCCCATTTTTCAGTAGGGGATTTTAAAGCATTTAAGTCTCCAATACAGCAGATTGGGGTATTACTAGAGTTAATGATCGAAAGGACAGAATTCCAAAAAGAAGTTCTATCTTGAATTCTTGGGGGACCGTAAATACATAAGAGGTCCCAACTGTGACCATTATGGGCCATTGTAATTGTAGTGTGGATTAAATTTGCCGAACTAGAAATAATATTTAAATTAATATTATCGGACCAACCTAACAATATTCCACCACTACGACCTATTGGAGGAACAATAAAAGATTTAATTAAACCATAATTTTGAAGACAAGAAAGTGAAATAGTAGAATTTAAACGAGTTTCTCAGAGGAAAATAATATCCGGATGGATTGAAGCCAGGAACTGAGACAGTGTTACTTTTGTCGGGGTGTTCCCAAGTCCCCGACAATTCCATGCGAAGCAGCTCATTGTTCCATCGGCATTTGGGCTGTAGATGCCTCCATATCTGTAGTGCTTGTTATATTACTCCGTTCTGTCCGTCTAAAACTCTTTCTTGTTCTGATATCTGGTGTCTCAATTCGGGATGTGGATGCAATATCCCCTTTATGAACATAGGTGCATTCTTCCAAATTGTGACCCATAGTGCTGGTATGAGGAACCGCATCTGCACCTTTCGTTACCTTTGATCTTTTAACCTGATTTAATGTAGACAGCATAGTACCAAAATTAGTATTCAAAGAAGATAGTGAATGGTCGAATTCTGGGTTGGCAAACATGTTGTCAGACTGTATATCCTTGACTTTTGTTCTAGATTCGATGACCAATGATTCCATTTCCCTTGATTGTCCTCGAAAGGAAAAAGGAACTTTAAAAGTCTCTTTATATTTAGGTTCCAAGACTTTTAGGACCATCTCTTTATGATTATCAGAGATATTAAGTTTCAAAAAGTCCCTGTAAGGCATAAGAACCGGGCAAAACTTAATAGTATGACCTATTAGGCCACAAGAAGTACAAAAGGGTGGGAGTTTTTCTATCCTTAATTCCACTAAGATGAGTTTAGTGTTAGACAATTTCAAGTAAACATGTGAACGAAGTGGTTTAGTAATATCATATTCCACTTTTACTCTTCCGTATGCACTCCATTTGAGTGCATCCTCCTTTGTGCTTGGATCATACGTCCCCAACATTCCGGCCAGGCGGTTTGACTGCTGTTGAATTAAGATGCCCTAGAGGGATCCCATGAAATTGGGTCCAGAACCAAGCCTTATCGAAAACGTGATCTTTCGGCGCGAGATCGTTACAACATCTCTGTATCGGAACTAATTCTTCATTCAAAACCCATGGGGAACTTTCCATTGCTATATCCAATTCCCACGCCGTAGCAAACTTTATGACGAAAACGTTGTCGGAAACATCAGTTAATGCAAATTTATTTGGTCCATGTAATACTTTTGAGATTCGTTGGAGCGCTTGACCAATTTCAATGTGTTTCGAACTTTGAAACCAAATAACCCCACATTTTATAATTTCATCAATTGACGGGCAAAGATCTTCGCCATCCACCATCATCGGAGGGATATCCTCCGTAGTTAAGGCTTCAAATTGTTCAATGAAATGTTGATCTGTTGTTGCCTTTTGGTAATTGTGATCTATTAAAGATAAACTGGTTACTAGTATAATCGACTTAGATGAGAGGAGACTGAATCTCGTGAATGAAATCCCCTAAAGGGAACCAGAATGGACTATAAATCAAGACGAAAAGATGAAACGGTGGTGGCCGTTCACTGAGGAACCGCCAGTAACCGCTGGAAACTAACCTAATGTAACCGCTGAGGTTGGACTTAGTGTAACTTCCTAATTTTTTTTTTTTTTTTTTTTTTTGAACGGAAATAATATACCATAAAACGGAGTTACAAAGTTATGTCCTGTAACTAACGGACAATTACAACATAAGTAACTGAATTAACAATGGCAGGGGTGAAAGTCTGTAGCGTCATAAAGGAGGGACTAAACATGAAGCCGCCAGGTTATGAGCTAGCTCGTTCTGAAATCTCTTGCAATGAGTGACTTCCACTTGTTTTCTTGAGATTGAAGCACGTAGCTCCATCATAACGGTGTAGATACGCCAGGGGATTAAGGGTTCGACGGTTGTGATCAAATCAACCAAAACCCTAGAATCAGATTCCATTATAAAAGAGGTCATTCTGAGTTCATCCGCCAACTTTAAGCCGAGGGAAAACCCTAGCAGTTCACTCTCTAGAGCTGATTTCGGCGATTCCCTCCTGGATTTCTGACCGATAATCATACCTGTGTGGTCTCTAGCCACCGCCGCACATGAGCCTTCTGTTCCTCGAAATGATCCATCGCAGTTTATTTTTATCTTACCTACTGGAGGTGGAATCCAGTACTCGATCTGCAGAGAGGATGTTGTTAGCGAAGGAGAAGGGTTAGGGTTAACGTACCTTAGCGAATCCTTTGTGAGCCACCAGCACCGATTAATGTCCACTTCCTTTTGATTGAATATTAGATCGTTTCTCATTTTCCACCATGACCAAAGAAGGTATGTGGCTGTCATCCAATCGTTTCCACCATCTCCTTGTGCATTGTTGAGCAAATTTTTTAACGTACCTATTAGATCTGATGTTAGGTTTTGAATCGCAGGAATATTGACATGTTGGAGCAGATCTTTGAAGGTATTACATTCCCCAAATAGATGAGATCTCGTTTCCACTTGTTGTTGATCACACATCTTGCATAGATTCGGTATGGTTTGAACCCTTTTGCTGATATTACTTAGATTAGCTAAACCATCATGTATGAGCTTCCAAATAAATGTTTGTATGTTAGGGTCCATGTGATTCTGTTTCCAGAATCTATTCCAAGGGAAATCTCGAACATCTTCTGTCATAGTTGGGGTAATTTTTATCTCTCTGTAATAAGACTTGCTGGAAAAATTCCCACTTTCCACACATGACCAAATCAATCTGTCTCTCTGTTGGGTTTGGGGTAGATTAATCGAAGTGATGGCCTGTACTGTTATGTGATTGAAATAATGATTTAACAACTCTGTGTTCCATTTATATGTGGTGTTATCTAGAGTAATAAGGTCGGCCACCCAATATATGTTTGGTGGAAGTTCTTGTATGGATATAGGAACATGTCTAGGTAGGTCTGGTATCCATGGATCTTGATTGATTTTAACAGAAGTACCATCCCCTATGATCCAAATTACATTGTTTTGCATGGTTTCTCTAGTAGTAAGGATTGCTTTCCAAAAGTTTGACCCTGAAGTTGTATTTTCCATATTCCAAAAGTTATCATCTTTAACATACTTGGCCTTTATTAGTTTGACCCAAATGGCATTAGGATTGTTAAGAAGTTTCCATGTCATTTTTGCTATAAGGGATTCATTGACTTCTCTTATTCCCAAACCACCTGACTTCTTAGGACTGCACAGGATATCCCAATTAATAAAATGTAACCTCCTTTCACCATTGGAATGACCCCACCAGAAGTTTCTCTCGGACTTTTCCAGGTTATTTATGACTTGCTGGGGTATCAACTGAAAACTTAAAGGATAAGTACAAAAAGATGAAAGAATAGATTTAATGAGTACCGTTCTTCCTGCTTGAGTTATGAATTTTTGTTTCTAGTTTGCTAGTGATTTTGCATATTTATCTTCTAACCATTGGTGGCTCCTGATTCTATTTCCTGGTCTGAGAATGAACGATCCCAAGTACTTATCTTGGTCTGTCATTAGTGGAGCTTCGAGTTTGGAGACATATTCCTCTATGATGCATTGTGGGACTCCTCTGCTGAAGTGAAGGGACGACTTGTTGAAATTAACTTTTTGACCTGAGAATTTTTCATAAAGATTCATGATTTGTAAAATAGCCTCTAGGTTTTCTTTTGTTGCATTGCCAAATATAATCAGGTCGTCCGCGAACAATAAATGTGTAATGGTGGGGGCGACCTGGTTAACTTTGTATCCTGTAAAAATTCTTTCATATTCATAATGAGAAATGAGGAGGGAGAGTGACTGGGAGGCTAGGATAAATAAATAAGGAGATAAAGGGCAACCTTGCCTAAGGCCTCTAGTGGCCGTAAAATCTCCCACTAAGTGCCCATTAAGCTGGATATTAAAATGTGTCGTGGTAACACATGACATAATGAGGGATAACAAGTTACCAGTGACACCAGTGGCTATCAAAACTTTTTCTAGAAAACCCCAACTCACTCGGTCATAGGCTTTGGCCATGTCCATCTTAAGTGAGAAGGCCCCTTTTTTGGCTATCGATTTATGCATAGAATGAAGGAGTTCTTGGGTTATAATAATGTTCTCCATTATCTGTCTGCCCGGCACAAACGCATTTTGGGTCCACATGATACAGTTGTCCAGGTAAGGTCCAATGCGGTTAGCAATGATTTTTGTGATGAACTTATAAACCGAGTTGCAAAGGGAAATCGGCCTAAAGTCTGAGGCCATACTCGGGTTTCTCGTTTTAGGAATAAGAGCTAAAGTCGTAAAGTTTAGAGAAGGATTGATATAACCTGATTGAAAGATGGACTGTATGTGTTTGATAAGTTCTGGTCCGATTACATCCCAATTGTGCTGAAAGAAGAAGTGTGGTAGTCCATCAGGTCCAGGGCTTTTGATAGATGCCATATCCATTACGACTTGCTTGATTTCCTCGGGCGATGGAACCCTTGAGATGTAGCCCAACTGTTCAGTCGTGATTACCTTATAAGCATTCAAAATCTCGGTCGGAGGTGGATCCGTAGGTTCTGCCTCAAAAAGTTTCTGAAAATAGCTAACAAATTCTTTTTCTATTTCTTCTGGGTCAATAGTTCTGTCACCGGATGATAGGGTCAAATGTTGGATTCTATTTTTATGTCTTCTAGTAGACATGGCCATATGGAAAGCCTTCGTATTCCGATCGCCGTTGAGAACCCATTTAGATTTCGCACGTTGTTCTGCCTTTGTTCTCTGAACCTCCTCTAAGTACATTATTTCTTCTTGAAGTTCGCTTTCTGTGTTTAGAGTCGCATCCGTTGGGGGCAGAGATTGAATGTCTGTCAGTCTTTTCCGGAGGATGAGGAGTCTGTTTTTAATTACTCCAAATGCCCGTTTACTCCAAATACGAACCTTTTCTTTAACTTGTTGTAATTTCTCTGAAAAGGATCCAGTACTATTCTCCCAAACTTGCTGGAAAGTAGTTCTATAGTCTTGATGTTTAGTCCAGAAGATTTCGAATCTGTCAATGGTGCTTAGAATTTGTCCCTCGACTTTGGTTTTGAGAAGTATGGGTGAGTGGTCGCTGTTGTATCTGGGTAAGTGAAAGACCCCAGCATCTGGAAATTGGAGAAGCCAATTGGCACTACATAATACTCTATCCAGACGTTCTCTAGTTAGATGATGGATCGCCTTATTGTTTGTCCACGTGTAACCTGGTCCATTAAAGCCCAAATCGATCAATTGGGCATCCCGTATGAATTGCTGAAAGTGAGACAAAAAGGGAATATTAGTTGAGCCTCCCCATTTATCAATCCTAGAGGATAACGCATTTAAATCCCCCAATACAACAGAAAGGGTTAGAGATGTTTTGAATCCTAGTTAAGAGACTATTCCAAAAAGGAAGTCTATCTTGGATTCGGGGCGGGCCATATATGCCGAGGATATCCCAGAACTCTAAGTCCGTTTGTCTCTTAACCGTAAGATGAATAACATTTTCGTTCGAGTAGTTAACAGAAACATCTAATAAAGAAGACCAATGTAATAATAGTCCACCACTTCTACCATTTGCAGGAACATAGAAATACTTAGTAAGATCATATTTATTAAAAAGAGGTAAAGGTACATAGTTAATAAGATGAGTTTCAGAGATGAAGACCAAATCCGGTTTGATCGACCGTAGGAACTGGTTAAGTGTTTCCTTTGTCGGGGCGTTCCCGAGTCCCCGACAATTCCAGGCAAAAACACTCATTGAGCCGGCGGCATTAGGGATGCCGGCACCCTTTCATCATTGTTGTCTAGGTTGACTTGTCGAGCAGTTCTTTTATATTGCCTTCGTGGTCGGTCTTCTGTGGTTACAGTCATGGTCTGATCATCCTCTTGTGGTTGTACTGATTGTGATGTTGACCCCGGTATGAATGTCTCTACCCCTCCTTGCGTCTGGATTTTGCATCGTTTTGCCTGTGATAGACTAGAGAGAAGATTACCAAAGTTAGATTGAATAGAATTGTTACCCACTGGAATTTCGGACGGGTCTGCCGGGATCGGTTCTTCCAATCCAATAGAGGCCAGGGAGACTGGTTTGTCCAGTCCATATGATCCCACTTCCTTTCCTTGATTTCGTAAATTAAAAGGGACTTTATAGCAGTCCTTGTAGTTAGGGACCATGGCCTTTTGGATCAAAGCCTTCTGGTAATCAGTGAGGCTTTGTTTCAGTAAGTCACCAAAGGCCAAGGTTGTGGGACAAAATTTTATAGTGTGACCAAGATAACCACAAAAAGTACAAAAGCGTGGCAATTTCTCGAGGCGGATTTCAATGGAGACTAATTGGAAGTTCGAGAGTTTCAGATTAACTCTTGCTGGTAGTTTTTTCTTCAAAGAGTGTTCGATCCGAACTCTCCCAAAACTGCTCCATTTGAGCGCATCTTCAGGTGTTGTCGGGGTAAAATTTCCCAATGCCGATGCAAGACGATTGACCGTGGTACTATTCAGATGTCCTAGTGGAATCCCATGTAATTGTGTCCAGAACCAAGCCGAATCAAATGAGTGGTCTGCTGGAGAAATATCTCGCCTACAAGGCTGTAGAACCACCAATTCTTCCTGAATAACCCATGGAGAGCTTTCTAAAGCGAGATCAAGTTCTGTAGAGGTCATGAATTTAAGCAAAAATACATTATCCTTCACCTCCGTAACAGTGAATTTATTTGGACCATGGATAACCTTCGAAAACCTCAGCATAGCCTGACCGACTTCCACCTTTTTTGTACTCTGAACCGATGCAACACCATTCTTGATAACTTCATTGCCCCACGGAATTAAGTCCTCTCCTTCAACCGTGATGGGAGGTTGTTCCTCCGTTGTGAGGGCCGCGAACTGTTGAAGGAAGGCTTCATCTGATGAATCCATAATAATAGTAAAAATATAACGAAAACGACAAGATTTGACGAAGAGTTGAGACTAAATCTCGGTGAAGAGTATCCCTAAAGGATAGAGCAAGGAGAAATCAGAACATAAATTGTCTGATGTCTGTGAAAAAAGTGGAAAAAAACTGCTTGGAACCGTCCCTAACTGCCCGTCTAGTGGGGCATAACTGCCTACGGCCTACCAGAAACTGAAAATATGGCCTGAATAGTGGTGGCTCCACCAGAATTACAAAATCGCTCCGCTCCACTCAAAAAAAGTCTTTCTATCCAGTAGGCAGGTATTCTTTTGGAAGTTCATCCTTCCTAATTTTTAGAATTGGATGAAGAACAACCTGGGCAAACAGTTGCTCCTTTTGTTCTTTCAACAAAAAAAAAAAAATTGCTCCTTTTGTATTTCTAGCAATGGGCTCCCAAAACCCATGTGCACAAATCACTTTCCTCAGCTGGTTGTTGTCTGGGATTACTTCTTTGACCGCCACCTTCAAACTTCAATTAATGGACATCGCCGTCACTCAAATATCGCACACGTGTTAATAAAGCAAAAAAACGTGAAGCAAATATCTGTTTAAACGAGACGTTTTATTACTGAAAAACGGATAACAGTTTACTTCATCTGAAAGAAAAACATCGGTTTCCACTTTTCGGGTGCTTTTATACATCTAGAATTCTAGATAGATAAACCGCGTAGTATATTGAAGAAGCTTCCTCTCACAACCTATTCCCTCTCTATAAAATACCCTCCCACAATCTTATTCTCCCTCACTTGTTTCTCTCTCTCTCTCTCTAAAACACTAAAAAAATAACTTTTCAATCAAGTAAACAGTGATAACCTAACAACAAAGATGAGTTACTACAATCAACAACAACCTCCTGTTGGTGTTCCTCCTCCCCAAGGTAAAGTAACTTGTTCATTTTCTAATTCAATTTTCTAGGGTTTCTTTTTTCCTGTTGTTGATTTTGGGGGATTTTTGTTTTGGAGGAAGGGTATGGAAAAGAAGGTGGTTATCCTCCACCAGGGTATCCACAACAAGGTTATCCTCCTCAATACCCACCTCAAGGTTATCCTCCACAACAAGGTTATCCTCCTCAACAAGGTTACCCTCCTCAACAACAACAACAACCACAGAGAAGTGGTTGTCTTGAAGGATGGTTAGTTCATCTCTCTCTCTCTCTCTCTCTCTATATATATATATATATATCACTAGGTTTAGTTCTAGTTCAATAGGTAGTGGTTATCTTTTTCTGAATCAGATCTCAAAGTTTACTACAAGTCTTAATTGATTTGAGTCAGATATCGGAATGTTCAATACATCTGAGTTGATTTAGCTCTATCACATGATTGATTCAGATTCAGACGGGTCTCAAAGTAAATTATTTGGCCATAACTTAAAAGGGAATTGAGGGTATATTAGAAATGATGTACTAATTGCAACTAATTAGCATAGATATACCTCAAGAGTAATAATACTACTATACTAGTGTTGACAAAAAATGGTAAAAATATTGTTGATTACCGTGAATCTGAATCATTGAAAACACGAATCATTGAAAACACGAATCACATCTAATTACATTAAGGATGTGTTTGGGTTTTCTTGATTAATGGCATTTTTCGTACTTCATAGCCCATTATAAAATCAATAATTAAGAAATTCGATTGACCAAACTTAAGAATTTCTTTTTAAAATTATTTTATTTGAAACTATTATTTGGTCACTAATTTTCAATTTAATTAGTTTATTTATATATAACTATATAATATTGTTTTTCATTGTGAGTGCAGTATGGCTGTTTTATGCTGTTGTTGTCTTCTAGATGCTTGCTTCTAGTAAGAGGGGAAATATGAAGAAGTTGAATTTGGGTACAAGGCATTACTACTACACATGTACACGACAAAATATACTAGTATTTTTCTTTTGGAAAACACATGTGTAAGGGGGCCACGTAATTTGGTAATAAGACATGGTGGTGGTGGTTGGATTTCACATTAAATTGTGTGACTGAGGTTATCTTATATAAACAAATCAATTAGTTTTATGTATTATTTGATGTTATTTCTATCTTATATGATTTTGCTTGATGCATAGGCTTGATTTAATATGTATCGGGACGGACTCCAATAGATGGTACTGTAAATTTCTCGTTAGTTTGTTGATTTTGCAATGTGGACACGCGATGACACTTTAGCAGCTGGAATATCTAAAATTCCTAATTACACGTCTTATATTTACTTTATTTATACTCTTAATACTAGTCAATAAGGATGAATTTCATCAACTAGTTGGCTTGGTTAATTGTCTTAATCATACATGTCAAAGCATTAACAATGTCTATAAAAAATGTGCTGGAGGTTGCTATTTTTGTTGAGAATGCTCGAGGTTGTCGAACCTTGAAATAAATCACCATGAGAAAATGAAAGGTAATTGTGATGATCCTTAAGATGATGAAGCCGTGAATATGGTGAAAAGTAGTGGGAAGACGCAAGAGACGAAAGAAAAAGTTAGGGTAAATTCGGCATTAAAAAAGATAATTCCGTCGCACATGAAGAAACTTAACTGGTTTTTAGTTGAATCGGTCAATAGATTTTAGAAGTGATGATATATTGATTATCACTTCGAAAAACTGGACAACAAGTAGAGTAGAAGAGAATTTTTCCAAATTGCACCTATATAACCAAGGTTTGAGGAGTGTGTAAACTGGACGCCTATAACAACTACACCTTATGCCATTCTGCATATAAACAATAAGGGTTATTTTTCAAATGACCCTCTAGATTATGACCAGCTTCTCGTGAAGTCCTCTAATTTATCGAAGATACCCAAATACTCGACCGTTACTGTCTACTTGACTGTTAACTTCATTTTGGGTTTTCCATAAATACATTTATATTAATTACTTCACATCAATCAAATTGTTTATCTCTTCTTCATCTTTTTCAAATTGTTTCTCTCTCTGAAATCAACCAACTCTCTCTTTCTAAAGTTAACCAAACAACTCTCTTTCTCTCTAAAATCAAACAAATCTGACTTAAGAAAAAACAAACAGTACCGAAGGATCTCCGTTAGACATCCATAAATCAAACAGATTCATCTATTTCCTAGCAGATTTGAAGGTCAAACACACAAAATGAAACCTCAAATCCTTATTTAAATCTAAAAAGACTCACCAGAATACGATATGGACACAAAAGAAATCAAATTGATTTCACACATGAATATAAAGAAGGAAAAGAAATCGTTGAATCAATTCAATACCTTTCAAATTCACAAAACCTCAACAACAGAATCGTGATTACCAAATTCGAAATCGTTGGATCTCAGTTTTAGGTTTTCAAAAGATTTCTTACCAGTTTTTTTTCGCGGGTCGGTTGATTTGTTGTGGCCGATTTTCTTATCAGATTTCATTGAAATCATAAAATCAATCCAAGATTTCTTACAAGAAATCTCAGCTTTAGGTTTTTCCAAAGCTTCGTTAGAGAGAGAGAAAGACAGACGCGTGTACCAAAGTTGAATTAGGATCAGAGAGGAAGAAGTGATATAAAGCAAAACAGGTCCCTGTATCTATTTCATTCTCGGGTTGGTTGGTTTTTTGTGAGCGATTTTAAAGAGAGAGGGAGTTTTTCATTGATTTTAGAGAGAAAAACAATTTGGGGAAGATGAAGAAGAGAGAGAAACAATTTGGTTGACGTGAAGTAATTAAAATAAGGATATTTCTGAGAAATCCAAAAATAACAGTCAAATGAACGGTAACGGTCAAAGTGGATCATCTGGATATTTTCGATAAACTAGAAGACTATGCGTTAAGATGGTGATAAACTAGGGGGACATTTGGGAAATAATTTCAAATCTAGTGATTCAGATCGAAAACAAAACGTATTGGCTTGGCTTGTAAAATTACTCAGCAAATTCAGTTCATCGCATTCAAATTCAGCTGATTTATATTTATTAGCCACAGAAAAAAGAAAAAACAAAACTGATCTCTCTCTTCCTTTCAAGCCAAATCTTTAGGAAACGGTTTTCCTGTGACAGGTAGAAAAGGGTTTCTTTGTCATTCTTTTCTTATCTTTCTAAAGTTCTTCCCTTGTACAAGTTCAAATTCTGATTGTTGATGTTTCCACGATGATCGATGAATTAGGGCAAAACACAAGAGATGATAGGAAGAAGAGATAGGGCAGCTGTTGTTGTGCTTGGCGATTTAGGTCGTAGTCCTCGAATGCAGTATCACGCACTCTCACTTGCTTGTCAGGTGTTTTTTACAATTCAATTTTCTTCAATTTTGTTGATCATGTATAATCATTAGGTCATGCTGATTCATCTCTAACAAGAATCCCTAATTAGATAGTAAAGCTTCAATCTTTGAGTTGTTAGATTTTAATTAGGTCGTCTAATTCTCACCAAAATAATTGTTGTCCGATATATTTGTGGAGTTAGGCTAAGCAATTGAACTACTATATTTTTTTTAAATTCTTAATTCATAATTTCATAAATAAAAAGCAATTTTGGAAAATTTGATAAGGTTGTTGCTTTAGGTTGACGTGAACTGTTGAGGGTTTATAGGATGAGAGTTTTGAAAAGATTCTGATCTAAGTGAGGGAAATATTTATAACCAAACAAATGCAAATATGAGCTAGATGAAATGAATTTTGGAGACATTGAGAAAAGCACCAACTATGGCTGTATTTGGTTCGTGCATGACCATGAAAAAGGTACTCGGCGAAGCTCTTAAGTATCTGATAAATATCTAACATGGATATGAATTCATGCCATGGTGTCCACAAGGGGTACAAGGGCGGGGTGTTAGAGGGTAAGTTTGCTTGTAGTGTTGAAGTTGTAGAACTTTACTCATTGCCCACTTCACGATTTAAGAGAAAGCGTAGCTTTCACTTTTGTGGCTTTCCCTCTCTCCCTACTCTTCATTTCCACTTTAGATTCCTGGGTTGGCATGTTTGGGGGATTAATTGATTGAACGCTCATAAGGTGGATTACATCGGAGGTGTCTATCTCATGGGGCTCACCTTAGTTTGGCAATGAGGAAGGGTGTGGAATCTCGAGTTGCAATAGAAATTTCTATTGTGGTTTCATCAAGTAAGATTACGTTTACTTTCAAGATTTCACGGTACTATATGGAAAACTCACATTATTATATGGAATCTCACCCCTATTATATGGAAATTGTTATTGAATAATGAGCCAGTGCCAACAAACATGCGTCTGGAGAACAAAAAAATCACTAAAACGAAGAGTCCGTGTTAGGCATCGAGCATAACATTCAATGGCACAAAAATTCGGAGGTCCACAAAAAAGAAAAAAAAATTAATGTAATCATGTCACGGCCACATTTGGAGGATTCATTTTGCTTTGAGGCTGACCTAACCACGTATATCTTTGTAAGGCGACTTCTTCCGAAAAACAGATATTGCCATCACAGGATAAAGGTAAATGCCGTGAAATTTCCAGCCCGATGTGAACAACTTCTCATCAATAACAATAAAATCACATGACATAAGCTAGGATTCGCATGCATGTTTATCATGGGGCAACTAAAAAAAGTGTCTTCCACTAGAAACTTCTCACAACTACGGTAATTCGAATCTATAGACACAAAACCTTCATGTCGCTGAGCAGTTACTAACGGTGGGGAAGTGGATGGTGTTCTTGTGTGTAGATGTATTTTGTGTAAACAAATGAGAAATCACCGAACCATCTTTTGTTGCATTGTCTTTTCACTTCGCATATCTGGAGTTTTTTCTACAAGCCGTTTGTGGTCACTAAACCATTTAGATAAACTTAGATCTCCATCTTGTCCTCTGGGATCTAGTTGCCATTCATAAGAGGGGCATAAAGGTGTGGGGTGGATTTTGATAACCTCAAGCTGGTGCTGCTGTTTTTTCACTTTTCTCTTTTGGTGCAAGAGGAAGAACTAGGACCTCTTTTTGTGATATAGAGAGTTCACTTGTACCTGGGAGGCGACGATTGCAACTTTATGCTATTGTACTTTGTGCCCACCATCTGGGCTGTTTCCTTTGTAATTCGAGGGAAGAGCGGTTCTTAATCGTGTCTGTCAAATGTATTTATCTTTGTTCATCCTTGTTTGAGTTCATAGACTTGTGGCAGTATTTGGCGTGAAGGGTGATGAATATACCATTGCATTGAGGTTTGCACTCTCTCCAAACTATGACTCACTATCTCTGTTTATGACTGAACTAAGTGTTGATAGGATAATACAGATAGGAAGGGGTTGTCTTATCTTCAATATTCACAGTATGACATTCTCAAATTTGTAATGAATCTATTGTAGCATTTTCTTGATGTTTGTTAAGATGCAGCAAATGGCAGTAAAATAATGAAACATTGACAACTTAATTTTTTTTTAAATCTAAAAGTGGAACGTCTAGTTATGTCCGTTGTTTCTTGTCATATTGGTCATCTCATTCATTGCCATTTGATACTTTATTTATTCCTCTGGAGCTATATTGACAAATTCTCGTTCACCTCGCAGGCATCTCTTGAGGTGGATATTGTTGCATATGGAGGTAAGTTTATATAGCCGTAGGAATTTCAAATATATTATACTGGTGAAGAATGAATTGTTTACTTGAATTTTTGGAATGTACCTCTATGTTATTATCACTTAATGTTTGTCTCTCTATAACATGCATGGTTGGGGCTTCTTTGTGTTACAGTCTGGTTATTGTTAAGTAACTAAATATTGTACGTTATTCACACTTGTATTACAGCTATACAAATAATGCGATGTTAACCAACTAGTAGATGAATATGGTGTAGGCATATACCAATTTATATCTTCATTTTCATATTATAGCTATTAATGACTCCTCATCGCGTTTGGGTCAGCTTGCTTCTTTCTTTCTATCGTTGTTCTCTTTTCTTTTCCTTTTTTATGGTCATATCCGTTAATATGTGGTGAAACTTGGACTATTATGATCCTTCACATGATGCCACTTCTATTTTCTAGTCCCTATGCCAACTTAAATTTCCACTTAATTTTCAACTAGATGCTTTCAAAAAGTTTGCATGTCAGTCTAAAAGGTTTATTATGTCCCAATCATGGTTGTTAATTGTGGTACTCATATGGGAACTTCGCATCATCTCTGCAACACCTCTTTATCTACTGTACCACACTGCTCTTCATTATTCAGTTCTATTTAATTTGATTTCCTTCCAAGCTACATACAAATTCTTATACTTCTTACATAGTGCTCGGGAAACTGCCGGCCAGAAAGGTTTGCTAAGCTGTTCAATCTTTATCAGTCAGCAAAATAGGAAAAGGAACCATCTCTGTTAGTTTTTAGTTTTTGCATTATATCGTGCATGCACATGCGTCTATTTTCGTGTGCTATGTTCCACTTCCTATGGATATTTTTGTAGTTCTCTTGGTTTTGTTGGGTCCAGTAGTTGACTTGGTTTCGGTATCTATCTCCTGTCAAATCACACTTCATTCTTCTCAACTGTTCAAACATACCTTGGCAGGTTCTGAACCCCATGCTGCTATTCTTGAGCATCGATCGATTCATATTCATAAAATGGTATATTTTCATTCAACAGTTTCCAGCTTAATTTTTTTCTTCTGTTATTATGTCCATCATCATACCTTGTTAGTCTTTTATTTTCTTATTCCCAATTATTATTTCTTGCTGGCAGAGACAGTGGCCTCCAATCCCTCAAAGTTTGCCGAAGATACTGCGTCCATTTGTTCTTTTGCTTAAACCATTGATCCAGTTTTTTATGCTTTTTTGGTATCTCTGTTATAAAATACCTTCTCCTGATGTTTTCATAGTGCAGGTGAGATCACATTTTCTCCTTGCAATTAAGTTTTGCTGTTTAATTTAGGATCTTTAGGTAAAATATGTTTGCTAACTTTTTTTTTCATCGAAGAACTTAGAAAGAAGGTTACATTTCTACTGAGTTTGTTAGTAACTGAGCAATTAAGTACGTTGACTTTGTTATGGGAGAGCCTAGTAAGCTACTTAAATGTTATTGAGGTTGTTAGGACTGCAATTTCCTCTCCTTTTCTACAAGTAGTCAGCATAAAGTAATTCTGGAGTCTGAAACTCCAAATCAAGTTCTAAGTGTTTGACCTAAAAAACTAAACGTACTTCAATCTTAATAACTTTATTCAATAAAAAACAATTCAATGACTTGAACTTAACCAATAAATTTTTTACGAAAGTAACCAATAAATTAAAATTTCTGAAGAACACGTACAAGTAGTCAGCAAAAAGTAATTCTGGAGTCTAAAACTCCAAATCAAGTTCTAATTGTTTGACCTAAAAAACTAAACGTACTTCAATCTTAATAACTTTATTCAATAAAAAACAAATCAATTACTTGAACTTAACCAAATAATTTTTTTTACGAAAGTAACCAATAAATAAAAATTTCTGAAGAACACGTACTTGGAGAAAATTATAGCGCTCATTTTTATTAACAATAATTTGATAAGTCAAAGTGAGTAGAACACTTAGAAAATAAAAACATAACAATAAAAAACACAATGTAATGAAGCAATAGAAGGTAGACCTTATATCATTCAACTGTATTTAAACAGACTTTAAGCAAAATATATCAATAAAACTTCGCTCTCTAAGTTGTAGATCATCCCTATCCTTCAAACAATTTAGATTATCCATGGCATGATCCCCTACTATCCTCCTTCTGTAAGTTAAACTTTAAAACTCTACTACCTATCATGCCAGCAACTGGGAGGTTACTGTGCCACATTTTATTCTTTAGGCGCGTTCTCAACCGTCAACATCCGATCAAAATAACTGAAATCTAACTTTTCTGTATCCCATATCAGCATACTTAATATGAATGGAGAATGCAATTATAACTAATATGCTAACGGGTAAGAAATTAGTAACTTTGTTAATTTTGAGAGAAGTACTGAACAGAAATTGAGAGTTCTTGACAGAACTTGAAATATTAAATTTTTTTGAATGATTGAAATTAATAGTAATTTAGATTGATGTGTTATTGTAAAAAAACTAAATGAATTGAAGTGTTGTTCATTGAAAAATTTGAACTAGTTGTTTGACGGTTAGGGGCTTATTAGTCATTTTAGCCAAACAGCCCCGGGGGCCGACTTACATAGTGGCATAGGTTGTTGCATCCTTAGGCTTACCATGGCTGGTGTGTGATGGGCCTAAGAAACCTTTTGCACATTTACTCATTCAAATGTCTTCCCTTCAGATCATGCTTATGTTTACGCAAATACTGAGATCCATTATGATCATGCTGGCATTAGTTTTATATCATCCAAATTATGTTTATTTTCAATGGATTGAATCATTTTCAACATATTATGCATTTTTGTGTTCCACACTTTCCTATGATCTTACCGTGCTTCCATATCCCAATAACTACATTGAAGCTTCTAGTTTCATATTCTTAACCAACTTCTGGGTGTGAGTACATATATACTTTTCTTTTCTGTACATTTTTGTAGAACCCGCCTTCTGTTCCCACTTTGATTGCTGTGAAATGGGCTAGCTGGCTGAGGCGTTCTTCATTTATTATCGATTGGCATAACTTCGGATATACTTTGCTTGGCATATCATTGGGAAGAAGTAGCCTTTTTGTGAAAATATACCATTGGTAATCACGAGTATAACTTCTAGGACACATTACTATCTTTTTATCTGTATCAAGCGTATAATTTACCCAAAGCATTTTTCAGGCTGGAGAAGCGCTATGGACAGATGGCAGATGGTTCTTTATGTGTTACGAAAGCAATGCAACATGAGTTAGCTCAGAATTGGGAAATCAAGTAAGAGTTTCAGATAACAACTTCTCTATTTCCTGTATATGAGGGTCTTAAGAAGCTTCTCTGATTTTCTGATCGCGAATGTTATTTTCTGTGTTTCAAATTGTAGAGCAACAGTTTTATATGATCAGCCTCCTGAGTTTTTTCATCCTGCTTCACTTGAGCAAAAGCATAAGGTAAACCAGATGTTTCATTGTCGCCTTCATATTGCTAATGCTCCTTTTGTGGAACTACTGAATATGATTTATGTATTTCCTGTAGTTATTTTGCAGGTTAAATAAAGATATAAGTCAATTTCTTGGCTTTTCTGATTGTGTTGGTGCTGGTAATGTTAATAATCATATATCTCGTTAATTTCTTGTTGATTTGATATTGAAACAGTCAAAAGTAACGCATGCTTCTTGCAGTGAACATGGGAATGGACGACAATAAGTTGAATGAGAACCTCTTTACTGCCCAGTTTGACAAAGAGATTGTTTTGAAGCAGGGCAGGCCGGCCCTTGTCGTTAGTAGTACAAGCTGGTGAGTGGTGAGCTATTGCACTTTTATTTTCTTTCTGATATAATAGTAATGAATTCTGACAAGTATGAATTTTCTCTAGTGAGTGCTGCTATTTTTATTTACTGACATGGCAATAATACATGAACCGAGCATTCTCATACATATAATAACGTTATGTACTGAACAAATACAGCTCAAAAGAAATTATTTCTAAGGAGCAATTGCATAACAACTTTATCTGTGGAGTAGCACCAAATAAGGGTTTTTAGAAGTATAATCTTCCACAAGGACACACTGTTCTGTTTTTTTGGTTGAAATTAACATACTACTTTTCATCATGCATGTCATCTGTTTGCTAATTTCTAAATGCCAGCATAATGATATGTCTCCAGAGCAATAGTTTTTAATCTCTTATAGTGATTTAGTTGTATACCACCTGATATATTTGACAATTAGTAGTAAAGGACGATACAAGGCATGGAGTAATATTAAGCATGCCATGAAACCGATAGTGACATATCATGCCTAGAACCAATGCTCCCTTCCGAGTTTTAATATCTATTGACTGCCTCGACGATCGTCATAGCTCAGTTTAGTACCGTTGGAGAATCATGTAATGAATTCTTATCAATAATACAATATTATGATGTATCAGCAAGGCATTACCTTGAATATTTTAGAAATTGACTCTTCTTTTCAGGACTGCAGATGAAGATTTTGGCATGCTTCTGGAAGCAGCTGTTATGTATGATAGGCGAGTTGCTGCTATTTTAAATGAGGATGACTCAAACAGCAGAGTTCCTTACGAAGATTTCTGTGATGGACAAAATAGCATCTACCCAAGGTTGTTATTCATCATTACTGGTAATACTTTTTTTCTTTTATTTGGGAGCCGTACAAAAAATCTGCTTGGATTTGTAAATCTGTTGACTGGATATTTTAACTGCTACAACTTTTGAAGGTAAGGGGCCTGAAAAAGAAAAGTATGAAGAAAAAATAAAGAGGTTACGGCTCAAACGTGTGTCTTTCCGTACAATGTGGCTAGCTGCTGAAGATTATCCGTTACTGCTAGGTTAGCCTTCTGCATGACTCTGACCTCCTTTTACTCAGTGATTGACTTTCCTTGCCTTGTGCTGATTTGTTTCTCTAACTTTATAGGATCAGCAGACTTGGGTGTTTGTCTGCATACTTCTTCATCTGGCCTGGATCTGCCAATGAAGGTAGTTCTTCAAGTTCATTCAGAGTGCCTAAAGCAAAATCAACCATGGAATCATTAGTTTTAAGGTTTTCTTTCTATTTGATAAGTAACGAATTCATATGCTTCCAGAATTTCTTGGTTTCAGGTTGTGGATATGTTTGGATGTGGACTTCCAGTTTGTGCTGTTTCATACTCATGGTAAGCTTATTTACTTGTCTGCGTATTATGACATGAATGGCAATCTTACGGTGTTTGTCGGTTCAATTTTACCTTTTACCCCTTGGCCATGGTACTCCTATTTATTTACTTTTGCCAAAGCATTGAAGAGCTTGTAAACGTCGGGAAGAATGGCCTCCTATTTTCTTCATCTTCAGAGCTTGCTGATGAACTCCTGGTATGTTTCTTTCATTTGTAGTACATAATTCTCATTCAAACAGTTTGGTATTGCTTCTGGATAAGAAAAGCTCATTTTCAGCAGCTTTGCTTGCTTTTTTGTCCACAAAATAGTTATTGAGATGAGCTGATATTTCCACTTATCACGCCATCACGGGGTGAAGAAGAAAATAAAAATCCTAGAACAGAGTTTCTAACACGTTTAGTTGGACATGTAGACAGTTCATTTATCTGGAATATTCTCTAAAATCTTATTTATATCATTCAATCATTTTTGTGGTTCATTTGAAAAAGTAATTAAAAGATAGAGAAGTTGAAAGGCACAATCTTTGAATTTGGCTTTGAACCTCTATTAATCATTCTATTTTATGAGTTTCGTGCAGATGCTTTTTAAGGGCTTCCCTGAGGAATGTAATGCTCTCAAGTCGCTGCGGAACGGTGTATTGGAAAGAGGATCCTCTGCCAGGTGGTCTACCGAGTGGGAAGAGCATGCCAAGCCACTTATTTCCGAGGCAAGTTACCTAGTTAAAAATCTCTCCCTCCCTGTCTCTTTCAACAAACACAATAAAATGAATTAGGAGTGTGGTCCAAAACTGGGCTTTCCAAAACAATCAAAACTATGTATCAGCACAGAAATCGTTTTGAGAAAACTTAGTCATCAACTCTAGAGAACTAGTTTAAGGTGGTGTTTGATTTTCCTTTCAAATCTCAGATTTGAAAGCTGACTCGAGATCCGAAATTGACTCACGTCAGAAGAATTTCTCTATTTTCAGAAAACTTAGTCCTCAACTCTAGAGATCTAGTCATCTATGAAAATGATTTTTGAATTATAAACAATGTAACCAGGAAACGTTTTACACAGCACCAAAAGGCTTTCTCTACTTTCAAATTCTGCCCGTGTGTTTTGGATCTGCAGTCTTCCTCACACTTGCACATACTTTTTAGTTGAGAGTTTCATCAGGAGCTCATGACCTTGACCCAAAGCCTAACGCAGGTATGCTTGACCAAGCCACATACTTCAACCTATGATTGATAGCCTATCAGAATGCTGATAAGCATTCCAGCTACTTTCAGGGAAATAGAATGCCCATGAGATGAATCTGGACTGTCGACTTTTGTTCTGTGACGTGAGAAAAAAAAAAGTTTATCTTTGTTTTGACTTTTGTGTTTATACACTGATGGGGTTGTGGTCCATTTGTTTACTAGGTGATATCTAGTGGACTTGCAACTGACCTTCGACAAAGTGGGAAGTAACTAGTGTAAAGGTGAGGATCAAGATACCGTATATTCAAAGATGGCCTGACAGTAGTTGGAAATTCTCGAAATACAAGTCCAATATCAAATGACTGTGGTGCTAGTAGATCTGCCGATTTATAACACAAAGGTCGGGTACTTTTAGCAGGGCCTTTGATTTATTGTTTGTCCCTTTCTCCATATCCAAGATAGGATTCTGTTTTATTCAGAGAGAAAGCAATGCATTATTAAATAGGCTGAAAGGCAGATATGATCCTTTTGAAGGTCTCAAAAAGGAAGACAAAATTCTGTGAAAATATAAACAAAGTTGAAATTCAGAACAGTTAAAAAGATAATAAGTGAGGTATTCTCCAATAAAAAGTCCTTTTGTCTAAATAAATTGGCAGGAATTATAGATTGCATTGACTCGAAAAAGGCAACTTCCTTTGGCTGGCTTCTCTTGTTTCTTGAATCCAAGGAGTCACAGTAGCTAAGGCTTGAACATTATTTGATTCTCATGGTCCAGAAACTGGCTTCTTAAATTTCAATCTCCACCTTCCAACTAACATACTACAGACAAGTTGTATAGGAACCCTAGCTTCTAAAATATAATAGATGCCCTAAAGGTCTATTGAGCAAGCCTTTTGAAGAATTTCTCCTTGGATCTGTTTTGAGTTTTGTTTTTAGGCCAACAAGAAAGATGGCACTCTCAACTCCATAATAGAATTGATCTTGTTTCTTTTATCTTTTAGGCCCAATGGAAGTAGCAGTCATGTTGCTATGCCCGGTCCATCTCCCAGATGAATCTTGGCCACCAGGCGTGGCCGGTCAAGATCTAGGGAGAGAGTGTTTAATGTCATTTTCCATGAAAGTAGAGAGATCTTTCCAAAAATACATAACACTTTATCATTGTTCAACATGAAACCTAGGCAGAGAAACAAAATATATAGTAATGCTGGTGATATGAACATAACAACTGTTCATTATATATATATATTCATATAGAGATGGAAATGTATTAACAAAGCAGAATAGTACTTATGTACTACTATATGAATACATTTGACACAAACCTCCCACATGACAAGTAGGTAATGTGGCTGAGTTAGGTCATAATCTATCATGTGAGAAGT
The DNA here is from genome assembly GCA_002897215.1 of Eschscholzia californica subsp. californica. Taxonomy (NCBI): domain Eukaryota; kingdom Viridiplantae; phylum Streptophyta; class Magnoliopsida; order Ranunculales; family Papaveraceae; genus Eschscholzia; species Eschscholzia californica. The sequence continues at coordinate 788,933 of BEHA01050187.1, forward strand.
CTACCAGGGGAGGAGTGGGGTCACAATCAGAATTTCTAATGGACAATACCCATACCATATGCCAACAACCACAACTCTTGCATCACAATCCTATAACAAAAAAGAAAAAGAAAACAGAGAAAAGTAGATGAAAACGTTTAAATGAGAAAGTTGGTAGGTTTTTATCTGATTTTGGACCTGTGGTTGATTACTTGGAAGGAAGAGCCAAATACCCAGAAGAGGGTTAGAGTGGGTAAGAGGGTTATGGGTGAGAGAGGGGTTCAAGTTCCAATCTCTGAAATGCTATCTAATGCTGGTCTCCACTGGTAATGATGTTGCTTGCTGCTGCTGCTTGTTCCCACTCTGCTGCCACTGCTCCTCCTCACCATATCAATAGGAGCCTCTACTTGTTCTTCTTCTACCTATAAGAACTCAATATTAACATTCTAATGAGCATAAAAATGTTGAAGCAAAAAAAAAAATGATTTATAAAAAGCAAGAGTGGTAATTTGTCGTCCGGATTCATCCGGGAGTATGTGGGATTCAACAATACTGGGGCGGGATTTAGCCGGAACTGTGGCTGAACAGAGTTCCACGTTTTTTTCTTAGTAATTTGTTTTTGTATCATTATTTACTTTTATACGAACTCCTAAAAATATGAATCGAGATGATCCATCACGCATCGGCTAATGTTCTATTTTTTACTCTACATTTGATCACCATAGGGTTGGAAATTAGGTGCCATAGGGATGAAACTTTATGTTGTTTCCTTTCAAAAAGTTGATTGAGTATCCAATATATCTTCTAATTTATAGGGGCAACTTTTGATAGTGGTTCTACCCTTTCACCATATGATATGAAGTGCTTTTGGATGTTGCAAAAGATTGTTTGCCAAACTTAAGAAAATAATATTCCTCCTGTCGGAGACCTATATACTAAAAGACACCCTAAACCACTAAATTCCTCTTCTTAATTTATTTAAATACCCTCACTATATACTAATCACAAAATGTGGTTAATAATATGAAAGATGCTAGAGTCAAAGCCAATCATTATGGGTGTGATATAGGGATCCTCATGCATCATTTATATCTTGATTAATGACTCTAGGCCGGGCCAAATTCCAACGACGGAACCCGGCCCGGTCTAGCATTAATGGTGTTATATTTCTATTTACATCAGGGCTTTCGGCCTGTGGTCAACTTATTTTTTCGGGTCATTATATCTTATTTTGAAATATAATACTACTACATGAATATCCTTACCTTAAGGGAATTAGAATCCTCCACTTGTGAAGAAGCCTGTTTCTTAGAATCTCCTTCTGTTCTCTTGTGTAAACCCTCCACATTCCCAAGTGTTGTATCCTTAAAAAGCAATTTCCCCAATTTCACACATTTCTTTGCAGCAAATTCCTTCAACACCTCTGCCAAATGAAAAAAGAAACAAAATTAGGGCAAGTAAATAACCATATAGATTTGAAGGTGGTAAAATTTGATTAAGAGTAAAATAAAAGTATTGATTTTTGTTACCTTCAAAACTAACCAGACGATAAACGTGACCGATATGTAAGGTATCATGAGGACGAAGAAGTTTTAAACGTTTTAATGATGGATTATGAGATGATGTTGTTGGTGTAGTAGTGACGATTAGGGCAACGTAATGTCCTGGATTTGAATTCATTACTTCTTTAGCACTCATTGATTTGTATATCTTTTCTGTTTTTCTACCTCCTTTCCTTCCTGGAGGGTGTTGTATTAAAACTGCT
>BEHA01050187.1:794393-809355 GCA_002897215.1 Eschscholzia californica subsp. californica
GGAGGAACATTACTAAGTATAAGATCAATTACTGGAACAGAATTAAGAATGTCAATGAGGGTTAACAGAGATTTCTCATCAAGAAGTAGTAGTAGATATGGTAGTAGTGTTTCAGATGATGAAGTAAATACTAGTTTAATCTTACCTAGTGAAGTTGAAGCATTAGTGAAAAGGGTATTGATTATAGATGGAGAAGAGACTATGTGTTCTATATGTATCAATGAGATTAATGGAGATGATGGAAGAATTACAGAATGTTCACATATTTTCCACTTCAACTGTTTATTCGAGTGGGCGAAACGACAACTAACTTGTCCTCTTTGCAGACATGATTTACGCAATAAGATTATCAAAAGAAGAAGATTAAATTGATTACGGCCATTATGAAGAATAGAGTTTCGAAATTCTTTCTTTGTTTTTCTTGTATTACTTGGATAACTTTCTAATAAATGAAATCATAGATAGTCTCTGTTTTTCCATCTTGTTCTTTTTATAATATCTTTATGTGTGTTTTGTAAAAATTAAATATGAAGGTAGTCTTACTATATGACCATAATGAGATTCACAAAATTGACTCAAAATCCTTACCAAACCTAGAAATAGGTGTAAGATCATCTTTCGGCAAAGACAAAGTCGAGAGGTCTTTTGTCCTCATTTTCTACATGAACTATGAGGAAATGTCGTATGCGATATTTAGGTAGTACAATAATTCATAATGTGTTATGGAAAATGAGGGATTTCTCAAGAGAGAAAGAGGGTTTAGCAAGAAGAAAATAGTTTAATTGAGCTAGGGAGGTTTTTAGAAGCTAACAAATGAATATTGTTTAGTTGCTATGGAGGTTCAGAAAACTATAGCTTAATTGAGCTTATTCAAATATGATGGGATTGGGTATGTGATTTTGGTTTTTGTTTCTAATCTTAGTACTACATTTCAATTTGAGTTTTTAGCGGACGGTAACGTAGTTATCAGTTATAGCCGATGTACTTGGCGTTGAAGATTTCAGCGGATGGTAACATAATTGCCGGAAACATACTCGTAGGCAGTTGTTGTGTCCTATCTAAACATAGGTGAGACGGTAAGAATCAAGATCTTTTCCTATGTCATACGGAGTAGCGGAGAGATAGATTTTGATACTTATTTTTCTAAATTAGGTTCACCCAATATCTCCACGGAAGACTTGGATGAGCTTTCACCAATTCTTCTTCAAGTATCTTTAGCTGCAGGAGTTGTGAGCAGTAATGAAGTTATTGGAGCTCAACGACTGGACAACATTTAATGGGTCGGACACGATAGCAATTGAGCTCTGTCGCAGAAAGTGTGTTTTTAAGTTGACGGAAACCCAACCTAGTAGCATTAGTTGTGAGGAGATAAGATAAATACATCCATTTTTTCTATCAAAATGCAGTCCTCTATAGACATAACACATCGATTACTATACTATAAGGATACAGATTTGGTTGAATTTGAGCTTCTTTCGTTTCAACAATCACCTTCTCTGCTTCAATGTCATTACCAGTTTTACACCACTCCTAAACTGAACTAGTAATACAGATCACATCATCCCTTCGAATGACTTTAACAAATAGAAAAACGGTTGTGCTTCAACTGCTATTTGTTTCTTACGTCAAATGATAATCACAACGGAATATGCAATCTTCTCAGGTTTACATTCATATTCTTCTATTTGGTTATAAGCATGAATAGCTTTAGCAGTTAATCCACCACTAGTATAACGCCTCACCAAGATCTAAAAAGTCAAATTCGACATTTAAATGACAAAGGTTACTTCTAGAGTGTCTTGGTTCTTTTTATCTTCCTACTCTCTTCATCTGGCTTCTTTCTAACAATGTTAGCCAAAATATCTGTTTATTGCAGTAAGCCGAGACCGCACTTCCTCTTTTCGGTATGTTTATCTAAGATTGTTCCTTTTGCTTTGTAGGTCCTCGACAAGATAGGAGTAGACATTGCTTCACTTTCGCAGAAGAGATTAGCCTCCCTTGATCAACTTTTTAAGTGTTATCTTTGTATAAATGTTAGTATCTACTAGTTTAGCTTCTAATTCATGAAAAATGAGATTGCAAGCTCAAGTATTTTTTTTCATTTGTTTCTTGGGTTTTTTTTAAATGAAAGTCTTTATTAATAAGAAATCTTTTTTTTCATCTCATTACTATGTTTTGTTATATAAACCGTAAATTTTCATCCATGGAACCAAACTAGAGCTGTCCGGCTACACAAATCTTCGTATAAACTCCACATATTTCTACAAGTACCAACACAAAATCTATATACCATTTTATAATGTTCTTAAAAGGATAAATGTTACACAAACGTTATATCAAAAATGCAGTAAGATACAACAACTACAAGTGAGAATACTTCTGTATTGTTTCCATAAAGCTATTAGTATCATTGATGAAATAAATTTGTACACATTAACAAAGCAATATGATTTTCAACAAAAAGAAAAACAAAGCAATATGAGATAAAAAAGAAATGGTTTGAGCCATTTTGTGTTACAACTTGAAATCACTTTCTTTCATGAGTCTTGTTCCGTCGAACTTCTTGAAGGGACAATGTCATCTCCATTTAAATCACAAAAGAACAGAAAATTAGATTTCAACATGAGATTAAGAGACCAATAGCTTTCCTTCCAAGCAAGTAATAGTAGACTGAGATATAACATTAGCTAGTAAAATTTATATTAAGAGAGCCAAAGTCTGCTCTCGGCCCTCGCATTACTGTATTTCATAATGTCATGCCATTAGCACAGGCGAAATACACAAGAAAAATGAAATCTGCCCAGTGGCGAGGCCAGGATTTATAGTCCGTGGGGGCACATTTAGTGCCAATAAAAAATTAATAATAAGATAAAATCATGTACATTAATTCTAGTAATATCAGCCATTCTCTCTCTCTCTCTCTCTCTCTCTCTCTTCTCTTGTGACGGTTAAGGATAATGGTTGTGATGGTAGTGGTTGCAATTGATCTCTCTAGTGCACGACTCTAGTTGTACACCCTCATTGAGAAGACGTTACCAATGATTATAACGGTAGCATTTCACTGACATGTAAACACGTCTATATATAGTTGGTCAACGAAGTCCCAACTGAAATTTCAATGAGTTTTAACTGATTTGCTATTTGTGATCCGAAAAGACATTATTGGTTACATCAGTAGGATCTTACCGCCGTGTAAACATATCCACTTGTTTCGCTTGACATTTTGATGTGTTCTTCACTAACAAACTTTTCGCATAGCCAGTAAGACGCTATTGATGGTTAGCCACAACCTCTTATCGTTGGTAGCTTACCTGATCAAAAAGTCACGTCCACAACCTGTTGACTGGAACCCTACCATAGAGAGAAAGTGAGAGATGCAACTGGACGAGACCTAATCATTGGCCACCAGCGCTAGCTCATTGATGGAGAAAAAACTTAGTATGTCCAACTAACAATAGATTTTGTCTTAGTCAATCTACACAGTAAATTATGATGTATATGCATATAGAAAATAGGATTAACTGCTTCACTTGGACTTTTATGTAATGAGTTATAGTTGGTGGGCTTAAATTATATTTTCTTAAAATAGATAACTCTAATTCAATTTTAATATCACACTTGTAATAAAAGGGAGGAAACTAAATGCACTTATTACTTACACTCACATCCAAAGGTATTTTACCTTTTAAGTTAAAGGAGCTAGGAGTGTAGATTACAAGATGAGTGAGTGCACTTAACATCATCACCTTTGGGGTATCTGGGGGCACAGGCCCCCACATGCCCCTTACTGCCATCGCCCCTGAATCTGCCCACTTCTGGGACACTGGGTTCAAGTTTTCTAAAATAATTCATGCCCTAGATTTTCAGCATCGCTCGATTAGGACTGCCGGTTGCATCAATTCTTTCTTCCCCATACAAGATAATGTGGTACCCATGCCTGCAAGAATATTAGGTTGTTAGCTGAAGGCTTTCATACTGCAAAGTGAGCTTCATACCAACAATGAACCTCAAAAAACCAAGATAATACCTCTGATTTCGATCACCCAATAGAAGCGGCTCTGAAATACTACTAAGTGATCTCATATGCTTAACTTGAAAAACCAAAATCAAAACATTTTATATGTTTTCTGAAAGCATCTCTCACTAGAACTAATCTCTAGGGTTTCATTATTCAAAATTAGCACCTTCTGTAACATAATATGTTTTCCGGAAAAGGAAAGTTTTTGGACGTCTACAGTCTGAAACCGTAAAAAAAAGAAAAGGAAAGTTTTTTGTAAAAAAGATCCTGAAATCTGATTAAACTTGTTCCTGAAATTTGATTAACCTTGTTCATTATTAGTACTTATCTAGTCTAAGTAAATAAATTTTAGAAACACCAAATTAGTACTTTCTAAATTCCTCTTCCCCAAAACGTATATAAAGGGAACTACCCCCCCTTCTCTTCTTTCACAAACAATTCTCCTAATTCCAAGTTCTTTTACTACAAGTTAGTGAGAAAAACGAGAGAGAGAGAAAAAGAAGGTTTAGAGAAAAGAAGTAATAAAAGAAAGTTTGAAATCTTCATCATTGATCAACAGTAGAAGAAGAAAAGAAGAACAACCCATTCAAGATGAGTAATCGATTAATGTCAAACAATCAACAATCAAGTGGAGGAGCATTACTAACTATAAGATCAATTACTGGAACAGAATTAAGAATGTCAATAAGGGTTAACAGGGATTTCCGATCAAGAAATACTACTAGAAATGGTAGTGGTGTTTCAGATAATGAAGTAAATAGTTCAATCTTACCTAGTGAAGTTGAAAGATTACTGAAAAGGGTATCGATTATAGATGGAGAAGAAACTACGTGTTCTATATGTATTAATGAGATTAATGGAGATGATGGAAGAATTACAGAGTGTTCACATATTTTCCACTTCAACTGTTTATTCGAGTGGGCGAAACGACAACTAACTTGTCCTCTTTGCAGACATGATTTAAGCAATAAGATTATCAAGAGAAGAAGATTAAATTGATTACAGCGCTGCCCTTATGAAGAATAGAGTATCGAAATGCTATTTTTCTTGTATTACTTGGATAACTTTCGATTAACGAAATCATGTATTGCCTTTTTTTCCATTTGTTTTTTTTTTTATAATATGTTTATTATGTGTGTTTTGTAAAAATTAAATATTAAAGTAGTCTCACGCGACAAACTATATGACCATAAGGAGATTCACAAAAGTGACTCAATATGAAGTATAAGATTGGGCCACATAAGTGTATATGTACAAATCTTGTCAAGTCCGCATATTTAAACTTACTCTTGGTCCACCAAGTATGAACTAAATATGCTAGCGACGTCCCTAGCTTCCGTGTATTTAGTTTTTTTTTTTGTTCTAAAAAGGGAGGGTTGGGGATACGTTGGAAGAATAGTGTCATACCTCACACGTAGACATTTGAATTGTAGTCTATTTCTCCCCTAGGGGACCACCAAATCCTGAAAAATGTCCATGTCATTAGCAAAAATAAATTAGATAGCGCCAATATTTTATATAAGTGACATGTGTAGGCTTCAGAACACATTCCAGTTACCTCTTTCGACAAGTAATGGTCAAAGTAGTTAGCCATATATATTCACACAGATCAGTCATAAAAGGTTGTTGATGAGCACATAGATGCAATACTATTACATCCCATTTGGGGTATTGCTGCAACCGTAGTACATCTACTCTGAAAAACTGGAGGTTATGGGTCTCTCTTTCTCTTAGCTTCTCTCCGTCCTCATCTTCTTCACTTCATCAACCACTGATTACACCCAACCGACCGATACCACCAACCTCAACACTCGTACCATCAATCAGGCCAGGCCACCGCCCACCGCTACCTACTCCGTCTGACCATTCTCCTCTCCACCCAACTCTCTCCTCTACTCGTCTCTCTCCTTCCTCTACTCCTGTCATTCTCTTTCTTCTCTAGGCCAACGGCGAAGTCCCTTTGCAACCGATGTAACAAAGTGGAAATGGTTTTTACCCTGTGAAGGAGGAGACAGTTTCTCTTCTTTTCTCTTTCTTTTCCTTGGTTGCCTTTAACAAGACATGGGCACAGTAAATCGACCTAGTCAAAGGGGTCTGGTTGGGGTTTGTAAAAGACCAGCACTACACACTTTTATATGTGGACAGTAAAGGTTTCCATAAAAATGGATCAACTAATTTTCACCTATTTTGGTGCCTTGGTTAACCATCTCGGTTTCCACCATGGTTGTGTTTTTTTATCTTCTCATCAATGAATCTATTTAGCTTCTCTGACAAAAACAAAAATAAAAATCACCAATTTGACTTTTTTTTAAGATAGAAACCTCATTGAGGGATCTAAAACTAAAAGTGAGCCTTCTTGGTATCCTCTCTATCTCTACTAATTGGAGGTGGGAAACCCCAAGATGGATCTTGTAGACATCTTCTTGGGGTTTTTCTTTGAGAAAAATTTCTTGGGTTTTCTTCCTAAAATCTCTTTTTTTTCCTTAGAATCAGAGAATGTTTTCTCTTCTTTCATAGATGGGAGAGGTCAGATATGTGAAAATCAAATAGGCTATTGTAGTTTGTATTTCAATAATGAAAATTTTATCCAAAATTTAAGATATCAATACAAACTCAAAATTACTTGTCCAGTGCATTCTTAAACAAATACTGTTGTATCCAATCTAATAACTATCTGGTATCTGATTACTAGTTTATCAATAAATATTCATATTCTTTTAAAAATTATATACTACCTCTATATTAAAAAATTAAAGATATAATATATTAAACTAAAAAAAATAGATATTGAATAAAGTCCAATAAAAATATTAAAATTTAAATAACCTTATCGGATATTCCACAAACTTATGGCACACAGATGTGATGATTTGATATCCATCAGATATTTATACGATATCAGATAATTTATAGTTTCTCGAATTTAGATACAGATATGTCTATATTTATATGAGTAATAAAGAAGATGGTTATGTCTTAAAACGATACAAATGATTTTCTTATAACTTCTTTCAACAGTTTGTTTGAATATAGATACGGATATGTATACATCACCCAACCAATATTGTCTTTTCACTTTTTTTCCCTCTCCACTTCCACCCCATCAACTTCGACTAGTTCCACCATTAACTCCGGCGAGTTCCACTACCAACTCTGGCGAATTCCACCACCACTTTTTTTTCTCTCTCTCTCCTTCCCTCCCTCTATTTCCTCTCTCTCTCTCTCCCTCTCTCTCCCTCCCTCCCTCAATTTCCTCTCTCTCTCTCCCTCCCTCCCTCAATTTCCTCTCTCTCTCTCTCCCTCTCTCCCTCTCTCGCTCTCTCCCTCCCTCCCTCTCTCGCTCGCTCCCTCCCTCCCTCCATCTCTCTCTCTCTCCCCATCTCTCTCTTCTCGCTTTTTAATTCTTAGCGAAGGGGAAAGCCCCTTTGTCGCAACCTCGTATGGTTTTCGAGACAAAGAGTCGTCTACAAACCAGACGAGGTTGTTTTGTCTACATTTGGTGTTTCCTGGTCCAGTCGAAGACACCTTCGTCTGGATTTCAGACAAAGGAACCCCTCCTTCGTATGGTTTCGAGACGAATGGTTCTGGTTATGGGGCTTTCCACTTCGGCGGAGAAGGAAGAGACATAAAGAGATAGAGAGAAGGAGGAGATATAGAGAGAGATGGAGAGAGAAAGAAAGAGGAGAGGGAGATAGATAAGGGAGAGAAAGATATAGATGTCGTCGGTGGTCTTCGACCGAGAGACGACTGGCGGGCCACTACCGCCAACGTTAGAAAAAGATGTGTTTGGCTCAATTTTTTTGTGTTTTTCTCCTTATTTCCCAAAACATCGACCTTCCCAAAAATAGCCCCATCATTCCTTTAAGAATGATAGCCTAAGGCAAGCCAACCGGATAATTTCACCACAGAAATCCACGGATGTCTACAAAAGTACAAAATATAATGTTTATAAAAATATGGTATTTCATATGATAAGACAATAATAATAATAATAATAATAATAATAATAATAATAATAATAATAATAATAATAATAATAATAATAATAATAATAATAATAATAATAATAATAATAATATAGAATAATAAATATCTACCTTATCCATCAATGTCCACAGATATCCACGATGTCTAGAAAGTCCAAAATTATATTTTTGTAAAAATATGTTATTTCATATAATAAAGATGATAATAACATAATTAAAATAATAAATATCTTCCAATTTTCCATCAATGCCCACATATATTTACGAATGTCTATGAAAGTCCAATAATATATTTTTGAAATATTGGAAATATATATTATTTCATATAATAATGATAACAATAAAATATCCACCACACATTTTGTCCATGGACTCAATATCTTGAAATGTCCACAAGATATTTTGTCTATGGAGCAAATGCTTTGAAATGTCTACTAGATATTTCGTCTACAAACTCAATGTCTTGAAATGGTTTGCTTATGTCAACATATAGCTCAATGGTTTGCTTACTTCTCAGAACTAATAGATTATGGAAATGAGAGATGAAACATTTTCGAAACAAGAGCGCTCTCCGTAACCGTTTTGACAACCACATAGATTTTCAATTGTGCCGCGAAAGGAAAGGTTCCATGGCCAAAATTCCCTCCACTTTCAAATGAAGGTCCACATGTTTTAGTTTGAGGTTTAGGTTTACATTCCATGGGTATATAGACCAAAATTAATTTGATAATAGGTTTATAGACCATTCGTCTTAGATTATTGATTTTTGGTCCTTTTACAAGAAGGGCATAAAGTATGGATAATTTATTGGGTATTACCCAATGTATCCCAAATCAAAAAACCCCGGGATATTTGAATTTCCGAGGGTTTTAGGAAACTTTCCCAAAACCCGTGGGCGTGATTTGTGGAGTATCTATAGAAGCCGAAACAGAAAGTGGATCTCACTCTTCATAAAGACACTTTCTCTCTCTAAACCTACTCGATTTGGGTTTTCAACCAAAATCGTCCGAATATCTCGTCGAAAAACCCTAAAGAGATCGTCTTACCCAGAAAGTTTGCATCCTTTCATCTTCTCCATTCATCTTTTCCATTGAAGAACCTGTTCAGGTGAAAAGGTAAGCTGGTTGATAAACCCTTTTCGTTATCAAAACGATTTAAAACGAAACGTGTCTTTCTTTTCGTTGAAATCATTATGAATAGTTGTTGCATGTCCTTTTCACTTACTATTGAAGAGGATTTGTTGATTTTGGTAACGATTTCTCTGTAAATAGGAAGGTTCTTTTCGGTTTAATGTTTGTTGAAATTGTTTAGGGTTTTTTCGTTGATTTTTATTTAAAATAAAAGGGTACAAAATCGGTTTTGTATCAGGAATAATAGATCTTTAGATGTTTTTGAAGATAATCTCGACATTAAAGGTTTTAGTTTAAAATGAAAAACCTAATTCTTCTTTTTAAACTTTTACTTCTGTCTAATAATAAAATACCTTTGTGCTAGAAAAAACATATAATTTATGGAAAATGAAACCATTGTTCTTGGTTTTAGGGTTTTATGAAATTTTTGTTCTTGGTTTAGGGTTTAATAAAAATATTGTCTATTGCAGCAAAAGGTTGAATATGGCACCTAAAGATAAATCTAAATCGAATGTTTTGGAAGAAACAACCACATTAAGAAGGAGTCCAATGAAAAGAAAGGCAACTGTTGAAGAAGTTGTTGTTAAGAAGAAATCAAAAAATAAAGAAACATCAGTATCTGAGGTAATGTATTTGGAATATGATATAATTTATTGATATTGTGAAGCTAAATTGATAAATTATGAATATTTTACATATATGTGTTGATCTTTTAAGAGTTTCTCCCTTGTTGTATATACAAATTTGGGATATACATTAAAATATTAATTCTGTTCATACATTTTTCCATCATGTTAAGTAAAGTATTCGTACTTTACATGATTTATGTTACAGTGTACAATTTTGTTTTTTTGTGATATTGTGCAGGCTGGTGGTAGTTCTAAAAGTTTGAAGTTGAAGGACAAAGGAAGCTCTAGTAGGTGGGTTGATATAGTAGGGGAACAAAAACTAATACCGGAGCAAAAGACATCGGCTCTATTCAGGTACACCCTTAGTAAACCAATAGAGTTGATCAATAGCATCCGTTCCTATATGACTGAAGAAATGAAGGAGGAGATAAGCAAAATTCCTTTCAGCCAACTTTTTAATGCAATGGCAGAAGGTACTATATTAAGGGAGAATTATACTAGTCGTCCAACGATTGCCATTTTGGATGTTCTTTGTCGATATAAAAAATCGACAAAGAAATTTGTTATTGGGGGTGTTGAGATAGAATTCAAACCTGAAGATGTCTCTTTGTTGTTGGGTATGCCCATGGAAGGTTCTGAATATGAGGCATTCCCTAAGAAAAATGATATAGATCCTTTGAAGTGTGTGTTCTTGACCAAGTATTTCAAGGAAACACTTGAAGCATCAAGAAACAAAAATATGGGTCTTTCTAGTGCTGTTGTTGGGAATGCACTTCAGAAATGCGTGAGGAACAGTGAACCAACAATAGAATTTGTTGGTCTTCTAATAATGATGTTTTCGGCGAGCTTCCTGTTTGCCACTTTGGCTGGTTTCACTGTATTGCCTAGCATTTATAAGAACATCCAGTCTAGAAGAGCAATCAACAGGGTGTCATGGCCAAGAGCCATACACTCATATATGATGGAAACGATCGACAAACATTCAGAAGACCCAACCAAAGCATCTGGTTGCTTGTTACTTTTGCCTGTGAGTAAATTTTTTAGAACTCCATGTTATATAAATTGCATATTATTTCATATAAAGTATGAGTAATTTACATTTCTTTTTTTCCTTTAGTTCTGGGTGTGCATGCATACTAATCTGTATCCGAAAAATGCACTGAATGCAACAAGATACCCAAGGTTCTTGAGGTGGTCTGTGGATGGATTTAGTAATGGGATGGAAAAAGATCTAGCTGCACTTGTACCTGAGGAGGTAAAATTAACTTTTTATCTATACTTTCATTAATGAAAATTTAAATTCTTTATAAATATGTTATATTTTTTTTAAAAGTATATGTAATTTATGATAAATTACATATAGTTTCAGAAGGTTGTTGAATGCACTTACAGAACACTCTATGATTTATGTAACTTTTTACATACAGGTTTATGAGGATGTTGTGGATGATGTGAGTGAAGAAGAGAAGGAAATGTTAAAGTTTACTGAAAAGGTAGTTGTGGAAATACCTTTTGATGAACAGTTGAATAACATGGAGATGATGGAAGCACTCAGTAGAGAAGTGAATAAACAAAGAGAAGAATTAAAGAAAAAGGATGAGGAACTTGAAAGTTTGAGAAAAGAAGTAATACAACTGAAGTTACTTTTAAAGTCTGAACAGAGGGATGAATCATTGATTCATAATGATTATAATGAAGGAATTGGTGGAGATAATGTGGACCAGAATGAGGAGGAAAATAATATTGGGGAGAAAGATAATGTCAATGATGAGAAGATTGATGGAGTACAACCGGATGATAAGGTTCAGGAAGAAGAAAATGTTGAAGAACAACAACAGGAAGGTCAGTAATTATAAATACTTTTACTGAATTCATTTATAATTTATGGTAAATTATTCATTCTTTACAGATACTATTATAATCACAGGAAAAAATGATATATTATTTTTTGTAAATTTTATGATAAATGAATTTTTTTCACATGATTGTTGTTGTCAGATGAAGATGGAAACGTGTCATGCACAGCCATTGTGTTGGTGCATAATGAGGAAGAGAAGAATTGTAGTTCAACTCCCAATTTTGATTTGGGAATAGATTTCACAAATGCACCCGACTTCACCGACGTTGTTCAAGTTGCAAAAACCTATCAAGAGAATGCTGAAACAGATAGACTCATAGATGATGACTTTGTCCAGACAACTCCAACAACAGTAAAGAAGAAGAGAACAAAATCAAAAGCTGTTAAGGGTGGATCGGATAAAACAGTTGATCCGGTTGAAACACCAAAACAGAATTATCTTATTAAGAGAATCAAACAAGCTCCCAGAACAAGGAAACTAACTGAAAAAGCCGAGCCAAAAGAAAAGGCCGAGAAAGAAAAAAAAAAAAGGAAATTGCGAAAAAGGAAGTAGTGAATGTTGAAGAATTGGATAAAAAGGGGAAGGGAGTTTCGATTGAGGATGATGAACCACTTGGAAACTGGAAGAAGAGCAAAGTTTGGAAGAAAGTGAAAGATAATGAGAAAGGTCTGCTTGAGGAGTTTAACCAAGGAGTGAAGATGAAGTAATGAATTAGAAGTTTAATACTTGTCGTTGTCTATGTTATGAAATGTTTTGTTGTTTGTGTTACATTATGATGATTGTAACAAACATAATCTGTTATCTCTAATATAATATAGATATTTTGCTATAAATTCAGTTTTTTAAACTAACAACAATTAACATGCAGAACAATTGTATGGGAATCAAATCTGACAAGTGATGTTAGAGGAAGAGAGTTGAATTGGCTTATGATGAACTGTGAAACCGATGCTTAGCTTATAAATTTGTGGTCAAAGCATCTATCTTCCAAAGTTTTAAAAGGGGCTGGACAAGTGTTCGTTCTCGCTTCTGAATTATGGGTAAGTTTTATTTACAGAATTCATAATTTCATAATAGATATTTTTTTTAGTTATACATTACATTTTTTCTAAAGATGAAAGATTTAGAATGATTAGTAAAGTATTTATAGTTTACTTAGTATATGTATTGTCTGTCATAAATTATAAATACTTTATTGAAAAGTATTCATATTGAAATATACATTATGTTGTTTTTATTTGACAGACAATGATAAATTGCAAGTTAGCTCAGTCAAACATAGACCCCCACCTATCAGATCGGTTAATAAATGAGGCTGAAAGAGGGCTTATATCTTATATAGTTGCTCCAATGTGTCATTCGATGATTACAGATGTTAGTAGGGGTATTCATTGGACTTTGTTAGTATTTGATTACTTTGATCAGTCTTGAACCCATTACAACTCGTTATTCTTTGACACAAAGCTCCGTAAACAATGTGAAGAAAATGCTGCAAGATATGGACAATACATATTAGATGTGCTTCACAAAACTAAATATGTGAGTCCTGAATTTAAGAAAAAATGTAAGATTTCGAAGACGCCGTATGATCATCAACAAGGAGAAAAGTAAGTACAAAATATTTCTCACTTTTGTGATTACTGCAATGCATACAGACAGTTATATAGTTTAAAAATTATTTGGTGGTTTCATAATAAATGTTATATCAATGATTGACAGTGCGGATTGTGGACTATTTGTTATGCTTCATATGGATTTAGTATTCATGAAACACTACAATTGGGGAGTACCAGATGAATACCTTGCGGACGATTGGATTGAATTAGCTCAGCGTAAAAGAGCGGAAGTGACGTACGAGCTATTGTATGAAACAAGAGATCTGTGGAAAAAAACTTTAACATAGTTTTAATTTAAGTAAGGTTTTATTTTTTGGATTTTAAAGTAGTTGTAATGAATTATATTTGACCGTTTGAAGTAAAAAATATTTGGATGGGAAATGTAATTTTTAATTAAAAATATCATATTTGTTGAAAAAATGACTGAAATTTATCAAGTTTCTTCCTTTAATTTTTGATACAAATATGAATGAGCAACAGGATAAATGTGAAATTTACATGAAAGTATGTATTAAATATGCAAAACATTTACTTTGTTAAAAAAGTATTGGCTATTGTTGAAAAAAATTTGCGATAAAATCCGTAAAAATTTACAATATTACGATATACAGTATTAGAGGTATTTGGTGTTCTTTAATATTAACCACATATGTTAGGCAAGGTTCATACCAAAACCGCTAAAGTACACCCTTTTGATAGAGAATAAAAATAGAATAGTGAAACAAAACGTATAATTAAAACATTTAATATTTTTAATTTATTTGGATTGAAAGTGTAATGTAACATATGTAAATACATCAAATGTTTGCCCTACATGTCTTGCGATTGTGGTAAGAAGGTTGCTTACACCTACCACATATCCTTAATTTTCTTGGCATATTTCCCGAGCTCTCGATCCGTACTGTTCTTGGACGACCTGGTCTACGACGAATCAACGGTGGGAGAATTTTGGTAGCTTCATCAAAATTCCTTGGTTCATCAACATTGGATATAGGCATTATATGTTCCTGGTAAGTCTTCACATAAGACTCCGTTGTCCAAATAGGATCGTAAAAACAATCTTGTTGGTCTTCAGACAAGCTTTTAATGCACAACATTGCGTGCTCACAAGGAACACCATCAACTTGCCACCTTCTACAAGTATAAGAAATCTGTAGAAGATTAACACAATGAGAAGGTTCTGAGTAAACCTCGAATATGAATGGGGTTGCCTGGGCAATATTACAAGTTGCCGCACTATCATATTTTGCTTTCAACAGATCAGTGATGGTTGGACACAAGAATGTCGTCCATTTTTTAGACAATTCGCGTGCTGTGTTCATTTTGTTCATTATATGAATACGAATTGCCTCCAACATTGCTGTAATTGGTAGTCCACGAGCATGTCGAATCTGATTGTTAAAGGATTCTGATAGTTGAGATGATATCGCTGTGTATCTGTATAAAAAAAAACGTATATAAATTTTTTATATTTTTTTATAATATGATAATTTTTACTAAGAAGAATAAATAATGTACAGTAAAGAACCCAAAAATGTTGTGCCAAGTACATGTTATTTGCAACACAAAGTCAAAACTTTATACGGTAAAGTATATAATGTTCATAAAAAAAATCAATATAGATAATGAAATGAATACACTATTTTATCTGATCGTACCTTATACCGGGAAAGAAAGCATCTGCCCAAGAAGAAGGGTCTAAGGATTGAAAAAATGCAGCAACT
>BEHA01050187.1:815188-829452 GCA_002897215.1 Eschscholzia californica subsp. californica
TATTCTCTTTCGTCTAGATCTTGAAGGGTTTTCTATTTCTTCAACAAATCCCCCATCACAAACATAACTAAGATGGTTGTGGTTCTTCCAAAAACCCTAACCATGAATATCCAGTTGAATCTAAGGAATTTGGGGAGGTGAAGAGGTAAGAGAGAGAGATAACAAGTAGTAAGAAAGAGATAGGGCTTGTGTTTGTGAATTGGGGAAGAGGAGGAGACGGCAGATTAACAAGGAGCCAAGATAAATGGAATTAGGGTTATAAAATTTGGAGGTCATTTTGTACCCAAGTCCTTTATATATATATATAAAAGGGTATCAATGTCAAAATCAAAATTCAGATCCAGCCATTCAGATCAAAAAACAAACATTCTAACTTATAAATTAATTCAGCTAATTCAGATTCAGCCAGTTCAGATTCAACCAATTCAGATTCAACCAATTCAGATTCAGACTAAAAAAAAAACAAACAGCACCTTAGTTTTTTTTTTAAAAAATTTAGCCTTTGAAGTTTTTTGATTGATTAAATTCTCACTTATAATTGATTTTAAGTTGATTTTGAGTTATTTTGGAGTAATATTTTGTGAGAAGTAATAGAATTTATCTAAGAATTTCTAAATGTTCGAAGACTCGTATCAATGTGACAGGTCTGAATTCAATCTAAGCTAGATCTTAGACTAGAACTATCCTAGAGTGTACAGTGTACTTGTTCTTTTAGTTTGAGGAACAACACCTAAAACTAATTATGTCAAATTGAACTGAATGGAGTCAATGACTCTAATCAAACTCCCACAACAAAGAAGTAAGGCGCCCATAGATGCACGCATAACATTCACATATGTGTGGATGTGGCACTAAAAAAATATAGTGTGCCTATAGTTGTAGTCACCTTAGACTTTTCTTCTTTTCTCCATTAGGGTTCTGTTTGATACACTCTTTCCCTAGGGAAAAGAGAATTATTTTCTCCTAAATTTTAATTTTCTAGTGTTTGGTAGGTTATTTAGGGTGAGAGAAATAAAAAGGCACGTGACCTTTTTTTTCTCCATTTTCTTCAAAAAGGGGGAATTTAATTACCCGGGTTTTATTGGAGAAAAGGACACTTTCTCTCTCTCTTCCATTTTCTTCAAAAAGGGGGAATTTTATAACACCGTTACTCTCTCTCTTCCATTTCTTTTCTCTCTCCTCCAGCATGTTTTCTCTCTCTGCCACCTCGTTAAAACCAGCCAACTCATCATCTTCTCCGGCTAAGGTCGCCGGCCGGTGACCTTCAAACCTAAAAAAAAAAAATTATTTCATCTCTTCTCTCTTTCTCTCTAAAAAAAAAAAAAAATTTCACCTCTCTCTCTCTAAACTCCGGCGAAGGGTAAGAGAGAGGTTAAAAAAAACTTCCTTTTTTTTTTGGTTTGAAGGTCGCCGGCCGGAAAATTGGTCGGCCGACGACCTTAGCCGGAGAAGATGATGAGTTGGCTGGTTTTAACGAAGTGGCAGAGAGAGAAAACATGTTGGAGCAGAGAGAAAACATGTTGGAGTAGAGAGAAAAGAAATGAAAGAGAGAGAGTAACGATGTTATAACGGAAGGGGGCCATATAGGTATTTCTCGTAAAGTGGGGGGCCAGGCGGGAAGCTGGTCACAAAGTAGGGGGCCATTTGAGAAATAACCCTAAAAAAATTCAAAAATCGTGATTGTTAAGTGCGGATTAAGATTCTCTTTGGTAAGTATCAAAATATTGACACTCTAAAAAAATATTTGTCTCCAATAAGACTCACATTTCGGAGTGTCTCTCTTTAAAGTCTCTATATCAAATGTCTGCACATCATCATAGAATGTCAACAGAGTCCTATTTGAAAAGTTATTCTAGACTCTAATAACCAAGGAAAGCTCACCGTTCCTAAAACTATGTAAAATCCCAACTATCGTGGGTAAATTATGTAC
Source organism: Eschscholzia californica subsp. californica (assembly GCA_002897215.1). Classification (NCBI taxonomy): domain Eukaryota; kingdom Viridiplantae; phylum Streptophyta; class Magnoliopsida; order Ranunculales; family Papaveraceae; genus Eschscholzia; species Eschscholzia californica. The sequence continues at coordinate 817,119 of BEHA01050187.1, forward strand.
ACTAATTTGGGCAACAATCAGGGGTGGTCCTGGGCCAAAGCGTAACCTCGGGCCACCGACTTTTAGGGGCCACCAAAACATTAATTTCTTTAAGAAATATAAAAGAAGCTCAACTCTCTAAGAAAATTATAAAGGCCTCATTTAAAAATGTTAAGTAAAAAGGCCCATCATATTTGATGATCTTTATATGAATAGTGGGTCCAACAGTTTGTTTGACTTATGAAACAAAAATGCTTTTTAAATATTCAAATCATGAAATCCCAATATCCTTTCATTCTTTTAAGCCAAAGTGTCAAACTAGACTGTTTATTCAATTTCTAGAAACAAAGTCTATTGTTTTTTTGTTGTAAGTTGTTCAATTTCAGAAGTACAAAAAAATAGTTTGTTTTCTGTTTGAGTTAAAAAAAGTTAAACTCCCAATATGATAGTGATTTGAGAGATTCATGTGGTCGCCTTGAAACCTTATTCAAGCATAATGAGTCAGATGACATTGACGGACTAGACTTATTTTCTGAACTGAAAGTGTTAAAGCGCCTTTTATCAAATGAGATCAAAAGACCAATTGAAGTGCTAGATTTTTTGCCTCTGCAGAAAGAATTATGTTAACGATACCAATTACGTACTGTTGCCTTTGCAGAAAGAAGTTTTTCTAAATTGAAGTTGATTAAGTCTTATATTCGATCTACTATGTCGCAAGAAAGGTTAAACATGTTAGTTATATTATTTATTGAGAAGGATATGGCTAACAGTCTTGATTATTCGACGATTATTATTGACTGAGCAGCGAAAAATTTAAGAAGAACAAAATTTTTGTGATTGTAATTATCAAAAAAACTATTTTGTTATATAAATATGATGAAAATATTTTGCGATACTTATGGTTTTCATGTAATACATTTATACGTTTTACAATTTGATAGAAGGTGCCACATTCTCAAACCTCGCTACGGGCACCGAAAAATCAGAGCCGCCCCTGGGCCAACAAATATATATATATATATATATAGTCAAAATGCTAAAGGAAACCCAAATCAACGTCTAGCTCATCAACCAACCAATTGAGGAAATTATGTTTTACATTCATAAACATAAATATAATGTAAACCGTTAAGATATATTTAATCTTAAGGTATCTATTTTTTTTTATAATGGACTGCAAGAGAGTTATTACAAAGCATTAATAAATGACGAAGAGATAATACAAAGATACCTCAAGACCCATGACTAGAATTTGGTTATAATTGTCTCATTTGAGCCATAAACACCATATACATGTGACTTTAAAGGCCAACTTAAAATACATAAAACTCAATTAATCTAACTCTACTTTATTATATCCAAATTCAATTAACCGTGAATTTGCATTTCCATATAATAGAATATTGGACCTTGGCGATAGTTGGTAGCCCAAGTGGTTCCAAAGTGTTGACATAATCTCCAGAAAGCTCTGGAGGTCCCAGGTTCGAATCCTAGAAAAGGTAGAATTCTTTGGTTATTTGAATTGGGATTATTAGGGTATAAATAATGTAGTTGGGCTTCAGACCATCGTTTAGTTGGGCTATAGGCCCGGTCTTCAGAGCCGTGTTTGAGGGGGGGCGGGCAGGGCGTCCGCCCTGGGCCCCCACCTCAAAAGGGCCAATTTTCTATAAAAGGACCCACATCTAGGTTATACCTTACAATACCAACTTAATCATCTACCCACTACTAGCTCTGTGGGAAGTGAACTGGTTGTCCATGTAGTTGATGGGGGTTCGGGTCCTGAGGGCCACATTTTGAAAAAAGATTTGGTGAGAACACAATTGCTAAGTCTATCTTTATTTTTGCTCCACTACACCTTCTCTTAACCATTTTGTTATTTTAGGCGTATTTCGTTAATTTTAAAGTATTTTTTTTAAGAAATAGAAAGCTAGGTGTTTTTTCCACAACAAAAACTAATAATACATAAATACACATGTGAATCATTAATGATTTTCATTATCTTACATTTTGTTCAATTTTGTGCTCGTAATTTATTTATTTACGAAAGGGCCGCAACCAAGTTTCGCCCAGGGCCCTCAAATTTTCAGCCACGGCTCTGCCGGTCTTGTTAGAGTTGAATGGGCAGTTATCGAGCTCATCACATCTTTGATGTATAAATACCAAATGTAATGACTATCGTCGATCGTAGTCAATTTCCAAGAAAAAAAAAATATTGGACCTCTACATTGCAAAGTGAGTGTCCAACACCAAATTTAATATTTTTAAAAATGTCTACAGAAGTGATACCAATTATATGTAGGGGAAAGTTCAACAAAAAAAAATTATATGTAGGGGACAAACTCTACAAGGTGGTGCTTTCTAATTAGATATCATCAAAATCCATCAATAGAACGCAGTAGTAAAATCAACCTACCAATTATATGACTCATCATGATAAAGACATTATTCTTAAGAAATGAAAAAAGAAATATATAATAAAAAGAAATCAAGGGAAAATGTCGGTTACTCTCTCTGACTTTAGCAGTTAAAGAAAGAAAGAAGTAACAAAAATAAAATAAAATAAAATCAGATCTTGAACAATCTTCTCTATTTCCTCTTCTTTCAAAATCAACTCACCCCAAAATTCTTCCTTCCAAAATTCATCAATCTCAACTTCCACTACAACCCACTAACCTCAATCATGTCTAAAACCCTAAACCGCAACAAACCCTCCTCTGTATTCGTTTCCAACATTCTAAGCTTCATTGCTGGAGCATCAGTAGCTTTCTTACTTTTCTGGACTTTTTACTCTTCCATTATCCCACCAAACCCTAATCCCACTTTTACTTCTACTGAAGAACCTGCAGATTTCACCTTAGGTATTAACTTAGGTCATGATTCCCCTGCTTCTACTTTCTATGATGATCCAAACCTCAGTTACGAAATCGAAAAACCCATTCAAAATTGGGATGAGAAAAGAAAAACTTGGTTAAATCACCACCCTTCATTTTCATCTGGTGTTAAAGATCGTCTTCTTCTTGTCACTGGATCTCAAGCTAAACCTTGTAAAAATCCAATCGGAGATAGTTTACTTCTTAGGTTTTTCAAGAACAAAGTTGATTACTGTCGGATTCATGGAATCGACATCTTTTATAATAATGCTTTGTTACACCCAAAAATGAATGGGTGTTGGGCTAAACTCCCACTCGTCCGATCCGCTATGATAGCTCACCCTGAAGTCGAGTGGATCTGGTGGGTTGACTCGGACGCGGCATTTACTGATATGGAATTCAAAATCCCATTAGAAAGGTATGAAAATTATAATCTTATTTTTCATGGTAAAGATGTTGAGGTATTCGAGAAAAAACGATGGGTAGGATTAAACGCTGGTATTTTCATTATGAGAAATTGTCAATGGTCATTAGATTTCATGGAAGTTTGGTCAAATATGAGTCAAATCTCACCAGATTATGACAATTGGGGAAAGATTTTGAAGTCAAAATTAAAAGACAAAGTATGGGAAGAGTCAGACGATCAATCGTCTTTAGTTTATTTGATGATAAATGAGAGAAAGAAATGGACGGACAAGATTTACTTAGAAAATAATTATTATTTTCAAGGGTATTTTTTAGATGTAATTGATCGATTTGATAATATGACGAAAATTTACGAGGAAATCGAAAGTGGGGTGGAAAAATTAAGAAGAAGACATGGAGAGAAAGTGAGTGAGTATTATAGTGGGGTGAGAGAATCGTATATAAAAGGGTTAGGAAATGGGGAAGGTAGTTGGAGAAAACCTTTTATTACACATTTTGCTGGGTGTCAACCTTGTAGTGGGAATTTTAATACAACTTATTCAGCTGATGATTGTTGGAAAGGAATGGAAAAAGCTTTGAATTTTGCTGATAATCAAGTTTTAAGAAATTTTGGATTTGTTCGTCGAGATTTATTTAATCATTCCTCGCTCGAGCCTCTGTCGTTTGATGCTTCTTCTGGTTGATGAACACTTACACGTAGAGAAAAATGGGTTTGATTTTGTTTACTAGTTTGTTTTGTTGGTAATTTATGTGTAAAATTATATTGAATTGGGGTGGATTAGAATTTTGGAAAATGTTGATCCATATTCTTAAATTTTTGGTGTTTAACTTGTTTCATAATTTATTATGATTAGTTGTACTGATGTATAATAAAATGCACGCCGAGGTTAGTGGTGCAAGTTTGAAAAAAGAAGCGCATGACTTATATTTGAAGGAGATTGTATGGTCGTGATTGAAGTTCTGATGCACGGTCAAGATTCGTTGCCCAGGCGAATCAAGCGGCAACTTCAGAGATTAGGGTAATTTTGGCCAATGCTAAGGATGTCAAAAATCCAATATTACCCCAGGGTCCAGAACACTCTGGCACGTACTTTGGCAAATTCTGTCTTTACTCCGGCTTTTAATGCTTTGTTCCCTCACACCCCTCAACTAGACGAGGACTGAATTGTATGTAGTACGTCTTGTAATGATCCCAGTGTTATTGGACCTAAAAATGAAGTCTCTACCTTCCAAAAATAAAAATAAAACACGCGAGTAACGTTATAGATCAAGAAGATGAGATCCAATGATCGACCGTTTTATATATTTGGGACTTCTCGTAATTATCCATTGTTTTATATGTTTTTCTTATTGAGAATGTCTGTTTGTTTATTCAAGATAAAATCCTGCCAAAATATAAGGATCTAGGAAGTTCTGCACTACATTACACCATAAGAAAGTTTAAAATAGAACTCCATCTAGATTATAGTGTTAATCTTTTTCCTTATTTCGTGTATTTACAGTTAGGATAGGATCGATCAAACTGACCTCAGTGGTCCTTCGGTTATAATATCACTACTCCATGAGATGCCCAAGTGGTATAATTGACGGCGTCCCAATTAGACTTGAGAGTACATGTTTCTTGTTGAATTGTTGGAATCGGTACCGAACTCAAAAGTAGCTGGACCGGTTTTTGACTGATTTGATGTACCTATATTCGTTAGAATCTCGAGCAAGACGTCTCGTTGGATTCGTCTCGTCGAGCTCTTGAATTTAGACTCAAATTTTGTCCAAATCCGATTCCGTATGAGTGAGTTATTACAAAATTCGTTTGGTATGGGTACCATTAACTCAAAACCGGGATTTTGAGTTAGTACCACATTTATGAAAGAGGAAATGGTTTATTTCCTTTTATAGAACCTTCCATATATTTATGGTATGTTCTTTAGAATAGAAAGGTGACTCACGTGGTTTGCACCACGCAAACCACGCACGCGCACGCGCGGCGTGGGCGAATGGGCGTTTAGGGCGCATTGGGCGCATTGGGCGCCCGCACTTTGCACTTTGCACTTTGCACTTTGCACTTTGCACTTTGCACTTTGCACGTACGATTGGAGCGATTGGAGCCTTGGATTTTACGATCATAGATATGATCTGACGGTCAGGATATTTGGCGCTCTTTAAGATAGATCCGTTGATGATCTAACGGTGGACGTTCAATGCGCGAGATCTTTATAGATCCGTTAAGATCTGACGGTCAACATGGCACCCGAAAACCAACAGACAAATATGACTGTTGGGAAGCATCCATTCTTTTCTAAGGCACCTGTCTGAAGTGTCACCAATACTTCTATAAATACCAAACAGAATCCAGCAAACAAAATACGAAAATTTTAGCATTCACAGTTACATAGCATTTAGAGTTTAAGAAGTCGATTCATCTGTCGTTCTTACTACTTGTTCTAAGTTCGCACGCTTTGAGAAAACGAAGTACTCTTAGTCGTCATACTGAAAGGTACAGCCGTTGTATCCTAGGAGACAAACACCTTACTGGTTTTAGTACTAATACCAGGGTGTTCACTGTCTTAAGGAAATAGACAACTCGACTCGGCTTTCTCTCTCTAATCTTTTATTTAATCCTTGTTTTTAAATAATATAGTTTTCCTTTTAATCTGTTTGAGATACAATACTAATTTTTTTTTTTTAGAAATAAAATTATCTCTGAATCTATTTCAGAAAGACACTCTAAAGTGTATCCCTGTTTTATTAAGGAAAAAAAAACAGGAAGATCAGATTCTTGGTTTTTCATAATACCAGAAAAACTACAGTTCATAGTCATAAATATAAAACTAGTTCATATGTCCACTCGTCAAATCTCAATATCACTACTCCACGAGATGCCCAAGTGGTATAATTGACGGGGTTTGACATAATGATGAGGTGGGGATGCCTTTCATAAGTGAAAAAGTGGATAACCCAAATCTGAACTGTTCAAATCGAACGACTCCAATTAAAACAAATTTTTCATCCACTTTCTTACTTATGAAGGCATCCACCTCATCATTATGTCAAACTCCTTGTAAACCTCCTTGGGAAAGTAGCATCACCGATTATACATAATGATAAACATAGACTATCGTTTATTTTAAGCAGACATTAGAATGTTTTAACAACAAAATGAAGCAAATTACAATTTGTTTCAAGCAATTTAGTATTGTAAATCTCAAAACAACAAGCAAATAGAAATCTGTTTCAAGCAATTTTGTATTCTAAATCTCAAAACAACATGCAAACAGTATTTCACTTCATCGCATGCCTCAACATGCTTTACAACACTAAGGAAAACAGAAAAAATAGTCTGTTTCAAACAATTTTGTACTGTAAACTTCAAAACAAACAATATGTAAACAAACAATAAAGAGCAAATATACCAAAATGTATGGTAGACTACGAAAACAAAAATGATAAACCCTAGAGAAGAAACAAACACTAAAATGAAGAGTTTTTTTTTTTTTTTTTGTTGAACACTAAAATGAAGAGTTACCAATAAAATCTTCAATATTTAATGATTGCATGCCCTAAAATTGCCATCAGCTGTTAAACAAATCATATTTTTTCATACTTAATGATTGCTCTGGAATTCAAATCGTGTTTGTTTGGCATGTGTAGGGTGTTTAGTCAATTATTGAGGTGATAGGCTATCTAGCAAGAAAAAGGTGAATTGTGTCCTTTTGAACCTCCTATAATTCTCTTTTCCTTTTGGATCTTAGCTTATATCATTATTATCATGGTGGGAATAATAGATCAGGAACTGTCTTCATTCAAGGATACCATGCAAATGAATTTATAAAATAGAATCATTGTCACACATACATGATGAAGAAACTTTATGCTAAAATTCATGTACAAATATTATATGGTCCTGCCTGCCTTATCATTAAGGCATGTCACATGTGAATATAATATGGAAATTTATACATGCTATTGGATTTGAGAAGGTGTACAAACAACGTATTGCTCCTCTTTGAGAGCTCAATCAGAATTTCGAAAGAAAAAAAATTGAAATCTACACGAACTAATTCATTACATAAAAAAAAAAAGATATCTACATTTACAAAATTCAGTTTAAATAGATAGATTTGTCACTTACTAAACAGAGGTAAAGTTTCAAGTGGCTGATCCAAGCTGCAGCTCGAATCAATTAACACATGAAGTTTTGTACAGAATTTCGAAGAAGACAGAGAGAGTGGTGGGGAGAGAGAGAGGTGAAGTGGAGAGAGAGTGAGGTGAGGTGGAAGGAGGTGAGGTGGAGGTTTTTTTTATATTTTGAAACATATTTCCCATAAAATATGTTTCTTCAGGAAATTTTCAAAATTTTGCATATTCCCTTTAAAATTTCACACTCCGGAAACTATTTAGCTTTCCCCAAAGCACTGGCCTTAATTTCCCATGTACGGGGTGTGGTGGGTTTCATTTTATTTTTCTCTGGCTTATATATTTTTATTTTTCATCTTTTATATCAAAATTTCTAATTTATTGCATGAAAAGATTGAGATGCACTTGTAACCCTGTCTCAGTAAATGATTTCCAAGTATTAAAAAGAGCTTGAAACAATTTGACTTTATTACATGAACCATTTTTTACATACTATATATTGTTTACATGGATATTGATCAAACTTATAGTTCAATAGACATTATATCAAAGATAGGGAAACTTTCCTTCAACTTATTCCGATACCAAAAACCGATTTTTATTTCAACTTTCAGCCTAACCATGCTCCACTTTCTTGGCTCAGCCTCTCGGTGGTATGTTGCTTGCGCAGAATATTTAGAAGAAAATTGGAGACATTAATACTTTCTCATTACTATATAAGAAAGCATTGATTGTCCTATATTAATGTAGATGAGAATGAGACATGTTTTGTTCATGAATTTCACCATAAAGTTTCTACATCATGACTTACAATAATTCTCTCTTTTATCAAATGCACTTATTAATGAATGGGATGGAATAGTATACTTGCAATCAGATCCTTTTCTTGATATTAAAGGGTTTCATCCAAGTACAACAATAAAGTGAATTGATCATCCTCACCAAGATTGTACTGATATTGGTGATGGTCCAAAAGGAAAAAAGGTGGTACTTTTCCTACGAGTACTACCCATACAACAAAATTTACTAAAGTATGTTCCGGTCTTTTGGACTCCCTTATTAACTCGATTTACTCTTTAGAGCAACTCCAATGGGACGTTCAAGAAAACTCCAAATTTTTCAGTGTCAGTTGAGATTTTATTTCGTAAATGAAAAATATAGACACTATAAAATATTTTTGTCTCTTATGTATCAAATATAGACTCTAATTGACATATATGACACTTAAATTTAATAGGAAAAAACTAGTTGGCAATGAAAGTTTTCTATTGGTTTAAGTTTTAGAGTGTGATGATATGATATTTAAAAGCCATTGGATGAGGTAAGAATCACCGAGTTAACTTCCCTACCGTAGATTGATTACCCAGAACCATATCCTGGATTCCACAAACCTCCTTTCTTTTTACTTAAACATATTCTTCCAACTCAAGTAGTGCATTTTAGATTTATCCATATTATGTCCCTTCCAAAAGTTCATATGCCATTGTTCTATGGAAAATGAATGGGGGACTCTATGAGGTATATTCCCAAGTGTACTCCCCCTCACAGGCAAGGCTATTTTGGTCTTTCAGTCTCGCAAAAACTGTGAAAAGACCAAAAGGGCCTTGTCACTGTGAGGTAGAGTATGCCAGCGGAGTCCCCCTATCATCATTGCTGTTGTATTTTCTCAACAACTCCTTTAGGTACTATATTTGTAGATAGAAAGTGTACGAGAATTGATGAAAGCTCACTTTTGAGAATTATCATTCTGCTGGCATGAGATAACGAGCTTCTTTTCCACCCCACTAGTTTTTTTCCTATCTGCCTCACAATACATTCATAGGAGGTAATTTTATGTTTTGACTTCAAAAAGATAAATATTAAAAAAAATGATAAAACACAAAATAGAAAAATCTAAATCTATGATGATTTGATTTCCATTGTTGAGTCAGATTCCTTTTCTTCTAGATGTAGGCAATCGTAGAATTCAATCTTAAAACTAGAAAATCCAACTCTTACCTTAATTAGAATTATGAGTCCTTTCTAACCGTAAGAGTAAATCATAGAAGTTGTAACAAGAACTATGTAACTTTTGAAATTGGTAGCAGAATGTCGAGTCTCAAGATGGAAATCAGACATTGGTCTATATCAGACTATAAATCAGACAGTCACCCGTCACCGTAAAAAATGTCCATTTTTTATGGTGGAAGATTATACCTCTTACCACTTCAACTAAGGGTTGTTGGCGTAACAAAAAAATGTCCATTGTATTTCATAATAAGGATATCCATATATAGCATTGTTTTTTGTCAAAAGGAACTAACCAAGTGATATATATTAAAGAAAGAAGCAAAGAGGAAAATTCTGTGGTTTTTTCATTTGATAGATTGAGAGAATGAATAATTTGAAATCTGAATGCACTAGTGGGAGTGAATCAGGATGGACTAAGTATTTAAATAGTTCTTCAATTTCTCCAAATCCCTGCAATAAGAGTGGTCATGATCATCTGGTTAATGAAGAAGAAGAAGATTTATCTATGATTTCTGATGCATCTTCTGGCCCTCCAAATTCTTATGAAAATGAAGATAATATCAATACTAAGAATGGGTATTTTTGTTCTTCTGCATCTTCATCAATTGCTAAATCCATGAGAAACAACAATAACAAAAGACAGAAACACTCTTCTCCTTTGGATGACACTGCTAACTCTCCTGTTTTTAACTTCATTAAGGCAAGCTACTTGGCAATAACATTTATAACCTAGCTAAATTTATTTTACTTGAATTTCTTACACTTTCTTTTATTATGAGAAAAGAATATAAAAGCTAATTAATGGGTTTTTGAATTTGTGAACAGAACATCAAAAACCAAGCTTCATTTGGTGAATATTTAGAGTTCTCACAAGACTTCACTGCTGATAATTTTAAGGTACTTCCCATTTTAATTATGTTTTTTTTTTTGAAATCTGGGTGATTTAGTCTGTGTAAGGATAGTCCCACATAGAAGACAGTCTCACGAGTCACGACTATGTAAATGGTATCCAGATCTTCTCCGTGCATTACCTACAATTTTATTTAGTTAAAGAATGACCCTAGCGACTATATAATGTAAGAGCAACGCATTGGCGAAGTCCTCATAATTGGGCCTGAAATACTAAGGTAGTATTAATTTGAAGTTTGAATTTGCGATGTATGACTCGTCTGAATGTCTGTTTTGGGTTGATTTTGGATCCATGTGATCAACAATTCAAGTTCAAACGAGCCAAGTTAAATTCAGACAATGAAGAAAAAACACAACTCATACTAACAACTTTTTAAATCTTTGTTATGGTATTACAGGTCAAATCAACATCTATGCCTAGAGAACAAAGTATAGCAGAACCAGTTAAGTTGACGGAGACTGTTACGTGATTAGTATCTCTAATTTTTATTTAGTGAAATGTTCAAGCACTTCCTTTCTTGTATATTTCCTTCTGATTTTTATCCGTAAATTGCAAAAAAGAAAGTGAAAGTAATAACTTATAGTGACATCTTCTATCCTTCACAGGGGATTGGAGAAAGTTAGGAGAGTAAATATCTTAATTATGAAACAAGTTCCACTAAAAATTAATATAAAAAATGTGTAATCAAATTTATATCTACCCCAAATAGTTTCTTTATATTTGCAAAGTGTTAGTATTAATTTTGTAATAAATTATAACATTTCTAATTTAGTCTGTTTTTTTTTTCTGGATATGATAAGTTCCTATCCAAAGGAAGTAGTCTTTACATAAATTTGTTTAATTTGATTGGTGATAAGAATATTAGTATCATTTTTTCTTTGTTGAGGTAAATATTAGTATCATTGTTAGATACATTTGGTGGTTTTCTCCAAAGGTGATCGTGCTTTATAAAGATTATCAAGAAACCTCATGATAGATAGAATTTAGATTTCTCAACAAAAAGCAACACATGAAATGTTAGAAATTTTTTTTTGTTGAGATATGAAATGTTAGAATTTAGATTTCTCAACAAACCAATGAAATGTTAGAATTTGTTCATTGGTGTGGCTTTAAAGCAACTAAATGTGTGCCATAAACAACCATCACTCACGCCCATGTGCTTACGGTGTCTATGTGAGCGTGGTGCTTATTGTACCGTAGGCCCGTAGCTGACAATTTATAGGTTCAATGTCAATTTTCTACTGAGATCTTTTTGTGCTTATTATTTTTACCCGATACATGTACTCATGGTTATTCACTTACCTAATTTAACTGTAACACACTCACTTTTTACACCCATGTTGGTCAAATGTCCTGACCAGTTTCCGTCAGTAAGATGGAACAAATTATATACTCAAATTATTGGAAGGATGAAACTGATGTGTAACATGAGGCATCAGTATAGAAGATAGGAACATATATATTAGTACATTAACTGAGTTATTATCCTATTAAAATAAACATTATAAATTGTAGAGACCCAAATCTTAAGGGTCTTTGGGTCTTTGGGTCTTTGGTGTCTGGTATGCTATACAGATATCTATTATATAAAACATCCTTATTTAATAAGAGATATTGTCTAGAAGTCCTTCTCAAAATTTAAGATATAGTCCTTCGTAGAAATAAAGTTACCTATTTAAAAAACAATAATCCTTTCCTTCTTAGAAATAAAATAACTAATTTAAGAAAAAAAAGAAACAAAATAAATTTCAAGGGTTAAAAAAAGAAATTAAAATCTCTCTCTTAATAAAAATATAACTAATTTAAGAGAAAAGAAATAAAAAATAATACAAAAAATAATAACTAATAAAAATCTCTCTCTTTCTCTCTCAATAAAATATAACAATAAATTTCGTAACATTTGATTGATACAAGTGTCCGTGCCCTAGGGCACGGGATATACCCTAGTATTGGTACATTAACTGAGTAGTTTACAGAGGATTTTGAGGATGAAGCGTCGGTGTTG
>BEHA01050187.1:829468-841927 GCA_002897215.1 Eschscholzia californica subsp. californica
GGGGGGGGGGGGGCATTCTTCGCTTTTGTGAGTCTGATGTCGGGGCGAGGGTTGAGTTTGATGTCTAGCATTTTCTGAAATTTTCTGGACTATCTGTTGAGGATTAGGCTTCTGTTGACGAAAACAGTAATCGTATTTGACATTCCATATGAACCAAATAGAGTTACAGATGACAATTGAACCCTTACTATTTTCATATTTGTGACATTTAGATAGAAAAAGAGTTTTGGAAGAACTGAAGTATACAAACGTCACAAATATGAAAATAACAAGGGTTCCATATGAACCAAATAGAGTTACAGATGACAATTGAACTCCTTCAGGTTGATCTTAGAAAATTACATTTAGCATTTCCCTTGTTATTTTCATATTTCTGACATTGAGATAGAGAAAGGGTTTTGGAAGAACTGAAGAATACAAACGTAGGCCCATTTTATTTTGTACACAGATTTGGGATTCATGTATGTCCAAGTTGATGATGATCTAAGATTTAAGTCCCCCACGCTTTTAGGCAATGATCGGCTTTATTATGAAGTAAGATGCTAAACTGTGATAACTATCCGAATATTGGGGCTGTCCACGGCCGGAAAGATAACGTGGTCGTCCGCAATCAGTAAGACTGTTTCTCTCTTCTCGTGGGCCGTGGCACGATCAATTCAGTTAAATTTTGGGCTGTAGTCGATCCTGAAATCATCGCCGATTAGGAGGACTTGGTTGTTCTAAAATTCAGTTATGGTGTGTTTGGTTGCAGGATTCCTAAGTAGGATTCCTACCAAAAGTGGAATTTGGTAGAAATCATGAATCCTTGGTCTGTTTGGCTACCAAGAATTCTAGGACTCTTGAATCCTAAGGATTCCTAATTCCAAAATTTGTATTGGACCAAAATCCCACCCTACCCCCTAGGATTTGTTAGGATTTTGGATTAATGAACTTAAATTTCAAACTTAAAATCAACAAAAAAATAATTCCTTCTACAAAATCATTATTTTTTTTCAAAATCATTGTTTTTTCAAAAATCATATTTTTTTCTAAAGACGTTTAAAAATACTCAAATAATAATAAATCATAGGATTCTTAGTTGCCAAACAAGCCAAAAAATATTACTTGGATTCATGAATCCGTGGAATCATGAATCCCAAGGACTCGTGAATCCGCGGATTCATGATTCCGCCATCCAAACACACCATTAATCTTTTTAGTTTTATATAGAGGTGATGTGGTACCTTATCCAGTTTAGTAAGGTGGGTGACATATTCGTCTGATTTTCAGTTACAATTTCTTAATCGATGTGCTGAAATTAAGGTGGTTTTTCTCAGCCGGCAAATAATTGTCATCTACTATCTGAACTGAACCCTTCCTGTTGAAAGCCGCCTTAGGTTTTGGTTGAAACAAGCTGACGACTAGGAAACGCCATAAATTGCTGTCTGTCTATGTTTTGGTCCACCACAAGACTTTCTCTAAGTCTTTGCTTTTTACCAAACTCTACTAACAAAGACATGGAGTTAGGTAATTTCTAACCTACACCATCATGGGAACACAAATCTCTTTACTAAGTAATCAATATAATTTGCAAGACTTTTAAAATCTTTAGGAAATAATCAAATATAATTCACAAGATTTTTAAATTTGTCTTTTTTTTTTTTAGTACGAAACTGTTGTCTGCCATATGACACATTTCTTTCTAATAGTTCCTAGATATAAATTAGCTTTCAGATCGAGTATAAAAAGTTTATCAACTTACACCCGGATTCTATCAGAATGTAATAGGTAAAAGTGCTTACACGAGAGTAATACAAAGCCCCCTAAAGTCATTGTAACCTACCTCTTTTTTTTTTTTGCTCGGCCCAAAAAGAAAACAATGTGAAAAGAAAAAAAGAACACTCAAAGACCAAATCCAATATCTATTATATAAAACGCAATGTTTTTTGCTGACTGGGACAAGTCGAAAGACAAATCCGGTCGTTCATTGCGTTTTCGATAGCATCTTGGTGGTTGGATCTATTACCCACCTAAGAAAATGAAAATTCGTTCACCCATTCAATGAAACAATGTAACAAACCCCAATTTCAAATCTATCCAATAGTCTCATCTACTTGAGAAGAATACGTTTTTATTCCTCTTTATTTATTCTTCTTTAAAAAATTTATTCATCTTTATGGAGTTATCAGTTTTTTTTTTAATTTATTATTCTTCAAGAGATTTCATTATGCTAATTAGTTTTGAAATTCAATTCTGGAGTTACAATTTTTCTTATTTATTTTTAATATTTTGTCATTTCATTGTTTTTTGCTGACTGGGACAAGTCGAAAGACAAATCCGGTCGTTCATTGCGTTTTCGATAGCATCTTGGTGGTTGGATCTATTACCCACCTAAGAAAATGAAAATTCGTTCACCCATTCAATGAAACAATGTAACAAACCCCAATTTCAGATCTATCCAATAGTCTCATCTACTTGAGAAGAATACGTTTTTATTCCTCTTTATTTATTCTTCTTTAAAAAATTTATTCATCTTTATGGAGTTATCAGTTTTTTTTTTTAATTTATTATTCTTCAAGAGATTTCATTATGCTAATTAGTTTTGAAATTCAATTCTGGAGTTACAATTTTTCTTATTTATTTTTAATATTTTGTCATTTCATTTATTCTCTATACTCTCTTCCATTATCTTCTTTACCATTTCATTTCAAGATTAACCCAAAAAAAGAGGACTCCATTTCTGAGTGGCTAAAGTAAGGGAAATCAATCGAGAGACCGCTTATGAATGTAAGTGCTCATGAAACTTTTGAAAAATAGTAATAAAGAAATTTTGAAGTGTTTTTCTTTCTATGTGTTATTCTTATGAAATATCCTATATTACTCATGATGTGTTCTTCCATTACTCTATTTCCTATTGAATGTAATTTTGATTCTTAACCGAAACGTACCACAACATGTTTTATTTAATTTTGTTTGTTAAAAATTGTTGTTTTTGCAGGTTCATTCTTATGAAATATCCTCTAATTCATGGCACACTATGAGCATATTTTACTTAATTTTGATGTGTCTTCATGAGATCCCATACGAATATTATTAAAATATCGAATCTAAAAAAAAATTTAATGTGGTGTGAATGTTTGCCCCATGTTCTAGGTTCAATTGGTTGTCATGTTCATTCATGAGGAATATTTTATGTCCATCAAAGGTACACAGCTCAAGAACCATCTCATTTTGAGGAACTATGAAAAAATATCTTCTTTATTTTCACATTTCATGGACATTCCCAAACAAAATATCTTTAGCCAAATATTTACTTTATTGTTGCTTTTCTTTGATGTTTTCAGGGAGAAAATATTCAAAGTTTGAACAAGAACATTTCACGATTAACCCAAAAAACAGAGATTTAACAAATTTTTATGAATGTAAGTGTTCATGAAATGTCTATTTGGAATTCTTCTGAAAAATGGTAATAAAGAAATTTTATAATGTTGTTCTTTTCATGTGTTCTTCGTATGAAATATCCTCTAATTCATGATGTGTTCTTCCATTACTCTATTTTCTATTGAATGTAATTTTGATTCTTCACTGAAACGTACCATAAAATGTTTTACTTAATTTTGTTTGTTGAAAATTGTTGTTTTTGCAACTTCATTCTTATAAAATATATATCCTCTAATTCATGGTACACTTTGAGCATATTTTACTTAATTTTGACGAATCTCCATGATAAATTTGTGCCTTCATGAGTTTCCATACGAATATTGTTAAAATACTGAATCTAATAAAATTTAACGTGTTGTGAACGTTTGCTCCATGTTGAAGCTCAAATTGGTTGTCATGTCCATTCACGAGGAATGTTTTATCTCCATCAAAGGTATCAACTCAAGAACCATCTCATTTTGAGGAACTGTGACAAAATATTTCTTTATTTTCACATTTCATTGACATTCCCAAGCAAAATATCTTTAGCAAAACATTTACTTCATTGTTGGTTTTCTTTTGATGTTTTCAGAGAGGAAATATTTAAAATTTGAACAAGAACACAAGAATGACTTGTTTGAGTTTTTGTTCATGTGCTTTTTCTGTAGAAGGACTTTTAGTTATGACACTTTGAGATTGAGAAGCTCATGTAGTTTATTTCCTACTTTCTCTTTCACAAAATACAAATTCTCGTATGAATATTATAAGAATTTTTTTTACAATTTATAATAGAGGAGGTTTAAGTTTCAACTTTTCTCTTTGTGAGCATGTATCTCTAATTAATTTGTAAATTGATCATTCTAAAAATTTAGAGAAGCTAATAGCTAATTAATTTAATTATAGTATTTGCCAAAGTTTGATTTTGATCTGGACCGTTCTTTTACCCGTGTGACTCATCGAGTCAAGAATCTTGTCAAAGATTTTGTGTACACTTACCATTTCTCTATTACTTTTATCTAAAAAATCAAAATAAACCATTAAATTGAATTTATTATTTTAGAAGACCAAAATATTCTTCTTGAGACTAACTATTGAAATGCTTTTTTAAGTTTGAAACATACAAAATCATTCCTTAAATACATTCTCCGCAATTATACCAGTTGCATTGAAATCCGCACGAATGAATGAAATAATTGAATTTAACTTGTGTTTTCTATCTTTCAAACTCACAAAAGCATTCTAGATAAAAATAAAATTTGTATTGGATAAATTCTTTCGGATAAGTGAATTTGAATGTATTCTACTATATAGTTATGAAGCTTTTCACTCTCAAATAGTATTTTGTTTGGTTCATTTGCAATAAGAGAAGATCCAGTAAAGCATGATTAGAAAATGTCAATTTATGCCAAACAAATGTTAATTACTTTTGATAATTGACCGTTTACCACTATATAGTGCTTAAACTGTTCACCGAGAGCAACCGTGCCGGAGGCACGGGTTATTTCTAGTATTGAATATAGAACAACCCTCTTCACATAAATTTACATAGAGAGGTTCTATGATTTCATTAAAGCAAAAGAGGAAGCTTAAAAATAAAGATAATTTTTCATTTTTAATATAATAAACAAATATAGGGAAACAGAGAGAAACAAGAAATCATCTTCATCAATTTAATTTACCTCCAAAAGTTGATTAAGAATTTTTCTTTTCTCTCCCTTTCTACTCTCTAGGATAAGAAACTAGTAGGTCTCTTTGATGAAACAGCATAACTTCTACTTCTTGGGTAGAAAGATTCATTACTAACTTTAATATCTTCATCAAAATCAAGAGCTTTATCTTCATCAATTCTTCCAATTCCAACTGTAAAACTTCTTGGTAAAGGAGAAGTACTATTGGATTTATGATTAATTGATTTAGTAGTTGGAGTTGAAAATCTTCTAATTTCTTCACTATTTATATTGATCTTATTCTTAAGACCTCTTTGAGAAGCAGCCCTGATTAATTCTTTGAAATCTTCATCATTTATATCACTCATTCTTGATGATGATGTTGAACTTCTAGTACTATAACTTTTAGGTAAATTTGGTATTGTCCCACCATATGCAGATGTTCCTGCACAATCTATCATGCTTCTAACATACATGTCTCTGGCTCTGCACAAAATTCTATATGGTGTTTTGATGCACTTAAGTACTATATTTTCATTGCTTACTTTTTTGCCACCCATTCTTCCTCTTGTTTTGTTTTAGAACAAGAAAGTGAAAAAGAGATTTGGAGAGAGAGAGAGAGAGAGAGAGAGAGAGAGAGAGAGAAAGTAGAAGTAGAGATAGAGAGGATTGTGGGTTTGTTTTGGAGAGAAGGGGATTTAAAAGTGAAAGAGATTGAAAGATTTTGAAGGTCTAAATGAGGTTTGGGTTAATGGGTTTTATAGAGAGATAGAGAGAGATGAAGGGATTATATTGTGTTTGTGTTATTTGTGATTTATATAATGCCAAAATGCAATTGGTTTTGGTCTATTGTGGTGGATTATTTTATTGTAAAGGTGGTTTGAAGAGAAATGTGGACTTTCTCCAAAATGTTAAGGGAGAGATAAGATTGAAAAAAGAAAGAAAATAAAATTAGGACAAGTAGGATGATAGTGAAAACATTGACTACCCATTCTAATCTTATTTCATAGTGTACCTTCTTATTCCTCCCACCCACCACCATGAAAAATAATTTAGGAGCCGTACTTCAAATTATGATGTTTGATTCCTAACTATGGGGTGTAGTTAAATTTAAAAGTACTCCATTGGTTTAAATTTAGGGTTTTTAGGGTTTATCCCTCGTCACTAATTAGTAGTTGAGTTTACCCTCCTCAATAATGGGTAATTGAGCTTACCCCTTTGGACTCGCTATTAGTGACAAAAACACAAAAACACAAAAACTATGTTTGGCGTACGTGAAATAATTGGCACTACCAAGAACAACTATTCTTCAATATTATTAATATTAGAGATTCTACCTCATTTTATTGTTTCATTTGGTCAGGAATATGGTTAGTAAAGATTGATTTTGTTTATATATTATTTACTTTCTGATTTTATTATCACATACCAAACATATCCTTAGTAGTTTTGACAAAAAATCTAAATTGAAGTGGGTAAGCTCAATTACCAATTATTGAAGCAGGTAAACTCAATTACCAATTAATTGTGAGGGGGTAAGCTCAAAAAACCCTTAAATTTATGACCGGTTAGTTTGAAATCAAATATGACATTTTGAGTCCAACTTCATCGAGTGAAGATTGTTTATTTATCAAAATTCTATTTATTTACAAATTACACATCAATATTCATCTATTTATTTATTAACTAAACTAAATACTGTAAACCTATTTCAAAGGCTTGGTAAACTGACAGATTTAGAGATTTACTTTACTTTATGTGTTCCACCATACAAATACACAAAAAGAGAACCACTTAGAATTATTTATTAGATTAGCCTAAAACCAATTATTATCATTTGACCGTAAAATATTTGATAGGATTTAGAAGGCTCGAGCATTCGACTGACGTGTTACACCTATCTAAACACATTTTTCTTATGTTCAATTCTAATTTTCTCCTCGCAGCAAAAAACAATTCTAGTTTATTGTCTTCCTATTGCCCTAAACAAGCAAGATGGGTGCTCCACCTAATAGACACCCTCCAAATAATCCACCGAAAAAAGAGATCGGAAAAAAACATTTACTTGTTCATAATCAATAAATCGCCTTGTTGATTCTACAATTGCTTCTACTACTTTTGCTAGATTGATAACTTCGCCTTTCCTTTGGTTTTTGTTTTGTAAAAATCTTTCCAAACATCACTCAAATATTTTGTTTGAAGAATTCATAATACCATGTCATGAGAATTATGGTTATATCATTTTTTTTTTTGAGAATGGATATATCTTGTGATATTAATACATTAAAGTGACGGAGTAAACGTAAATTATATCTTGAAAACTACTTTAAGAGGGTAAACTACATGCGGGCGTAGGAGTTGATTCTATAACCTCTTGAATGTCACAAAAATTGGTAAGTCGTAGGGCTATAACCTATAGGCCCATATATACTACCACTCAATGTTGATAGTTATCTCCAACAAATATATATATATATGTAGTTTTGGTCTCATTTTATTTTTCTAATAAGATAAACAATAGCTAGCTAGGAAAAGCTTATCATATGCAGTTTCACCAATTATGTGAGTGAGACCGAAGAGTAAATTTGACAGTATGAACTCGAATTCCATTTTTCTAGTTTTTTCCGCACTTAACCTAATCAAATAAACAAAAGTGATACTTCCCGGAAGACCTTCATCCTAAGCTATATCTATATTGAAGTACAAATTCATTTCTAGATCTTTCACTAAACAAGAATACCTCAGAATACATAATAAGACGTTTTGGTCAAATCTGTTAGATCATTAATTTCAATATATATAGACAGTACTTTGAGAAGAATCAGCCCACATTTTAGGTTAGCCTGTTATTAGACCATAGACAATGCCAAGTAAAACCAATTCTAATGTCAATACCATGGGCATCCACCACAATGGCCCTACATCATATATTAAATGATATCCATTGGCTGCCTACGTCGGATTGTTTGAAATTAGGTTCATTTTTATAATTTAGCAAACCATGTTCTTAGTTGGATAGGTTTGGTGAATTTGAGAGAAAGATGCATCACAATTTCTTTATTGGGAAGGAAAACGTTTTCTCTTTTGGCATTTTGTTTTAACTCCCCATGTTGCTTTTTGTAGTAGGCCAAACAAGGGAAAACCCCAAAACCCCATACCCACGATTTCTGGCTCAAGATAGTGTGCTTTGTGTGAATAGTTTTATATGGGTAAAAAGTACTCTAATAAACAGGAGTATATAATATCTAGCAATTCCTTTCAACTCATTATTTGGAATTTCATAAATTTCTCATGGTATCAAAACTATGTCTAATCGTGCATGATAGATACAGACGTATGTGATCCATGTTACAAAGAAGAGAGATGCGTATTAGGCTCATAGAATGTTACATGTGATGGAGTCTGTCGGAATAGTCGTAAGTAACAACATGTGCTTTAGAAACTAATAATATAATGCCTAGATTATGTCCACTCATTGTCAATTCGTGTTAAGTTAGAAGCCCACAAATTTAATATACATAATGGAACGTACGTATGCTCTCGATCGTCTTTCCTTTCCTCACTCCATACGTAGAGTTTTCATTACATAAAGTTGCATCTGTTAGTTACTAGTAATATTTCTTTTGGTTAGATTTTCAAAAGTGAAATTGTTTTCAAAAGAAATTGGCAGCCCCAAGGATAGGTTTTGAAATCAAGCCAGGCATTTACACTCTCAAAAGGAAAGGTGGAGACCAGTCCATGGTCACAATATCAGCACCCTCAATGACATAGAGCATCAGTGTGGTATGAAAATAGTAAGGCAGTCGAGAACTCACTTTGAGTTGTTTGCTCTCGAGCTACCTTATCGTACTTGTGCGGATTGATTAGATCCGCTAACCCCTTGTCGTCGTCAACGGATATTGCCCTATGACGCCCGGAACCGAAGCGAGGATCTCATGCTGTCATTGAACGGTAAACCAACTAACTTACTTGTTGAAACAAAAAGAAATTTATGACTTTTATAACAATAATGATAGAAAATGTTAAAAGTCAAAATCTATTCCAGACTTAAAACGAATCAATAGTTCTCATTTTGGATAATTGGATCACCTATTTTTTTTTCACGGATATAAAACTGAAGATTGTTAATCGATTTTGTTGCGAAATAGACTTTGACTTTTAATTCATTATGTTGATGTAGTATTAACATTATGGATCATGAGTTCAACAAAAAAAAAAAAAACATTATGGATCATGAGGATGTACCCTAAGGCTTTCCTTTTTGGGGTGGTTGGTACTTAGCTACCCAATTAACTCCCGTGAGTATGAAGACCGGGTAGTTGTTTACTAAGTAAACAATGGGAGGTCAGAGTCAACAAATCAATCTCATAGATGTGAGCTCATTGGATTAGTTTTAATACTAGTTTGTGTGTGTGTGTGTGTGAATTGGTGATAAATAGTAGAGGGAGAATGAGAATTAATCATTTGAGGAGCCTAGCAATATTGACTTTTCTTTCCCTCTTGCTTTTAGTACGGAGACAGAGAAAACAAAACAATTGTTGGTGTGTGTGTGGAAAACAAGGAGGGAGTAGGCCCAAGGTTGGGCCATGACAGTACTCTTTTTGTGATTTGATTAGTTGATTATGAATTAATTCTGCCATTAGATTCAATAGTCACATATAAGTCATCTCCACTAATTATAAATTAATTTTGGGTTGAATTTCTACGCATTTAACTATTTAAGCATCAAAGTAATGTACGATAGGTTTAACAGTCACATATTTTTTTTTGAAACTCAGACCCAATTAAATGAGAATAAAAGAGACTACTTAATTCTTAAATACAATTTTCCTTCTTTATCCTCACGAAGGATATCATGTAATTCCTCGGCGAAACTCGTCTGGTGGAGTTCTTCATATGGGTATGTCGTGTTCCAATTAGCTAACATATCTGCAGTTCTATTCGACTCTCGGCATATGTGTTCGACCTCCAATTCTTGTAATTCCGTAGCGAGTGTTGGACTAATTAGTTTAATTGTCCTTCTCGAATACACAATTCGATAATGATTCCGCTCGACAAATTATATAATCAAGTAAGTAGAATAACAAGTAATAGTTTTATGACCGAGTCGAGTATTGGATACTCTCTCCTTAAGATGTTATTCGTCCCGCAATGGTACTAAGCCGGGTTGTATATACGAATCGTCTCCCAGGATAAAACAGTCTTACCTTCTTGAAGCGCAGCACTTCGTTCTTCAAGAAACTTCGAACCAAATAAGTAGAGAACTCTCTTAACTTCTTAGACTTCTAATGCAAACTCTAAACTCAGAAAACTAATTGATTTTTCTATATATCCCTAAAATGAAATCTGACCCATATATATATATAGATGATGGTGACTACATGGAGAGACATAATCTTAGGGATGTGTCTCTCCTAATTTTAATTCAACTGTTGGCAATGGTTCACATTGCCAACAGTGAGGCGCAAAATCCTTCTCCAGAGATTCCAACAATGAGATGGTGGTTTAGGTCCATGAGTGGTAAAGAAAGACTTGACTGTCATCGAGTCAGTATTGAGTTGCACCCGACTTAAATGAAGGGCGTTAGCCAATTTAAGTCTTGCCTCAATGCCTTGGAACATAGTATTGAGTTGCACCCGACATACATTACTCACGTTACTATTAGTAATCACACGTAAATATGTGATCCACACTACTCAAAATGAAAAAAGACGCGTAACATACATGTTCCCTCTACTCATTATCAATTGAGTTTGGTTTGCATGACCACTCACTAAAGAGGTCAACAATCTATCGGAAACCATCTTTATGAAGGAAAGTTTTAAAAGCGTCCTGATAGGCCTAAAAATAGGTCTATTCCCCAAGTGTAGGGGTCAAGTTATAGTATTTCTAATAAGTCGAGTTTCGTTCCAAAGGACAAGCTATTTTACCTAAATCTTGAATTAAACCCCCTTTCAAACTTTTGATTTGATTTGGAAACTACTATGAAAAAAAGAAAGCAATACTAATAGACTAATAAGAATGAAATCAAGGTGAGAAGAAGAATCTAGGATTTTCGATTTCACCACATAAATGGACTACTTATAACATGCATTAATTACAAATTCCTTTTCTCATGTATAACTCAAAATCTAACATAATAAACTATTTAGATTTCGGAATATATTCTTTAATAACACAATTCAAAATCAAGAATGTATGATTGACTATCATATAAAACTAATTTCCTACACTATCATTCAAGATCTAAAAGACATATCTCATCTAATAAATAAATAAAAGCATGAAATATCTAATTATAATACATGAATGATAATAATGTTATAGAATCAACATGAAATGACAATCAATAGGCATTGAAATTCAAAATAAGGATTCATTGATTTATAACATATCTCAAAATAAGCCCAAATATGGGTTTCCTCTACACCCTAGATACAAAATTTAGCTACTCATGGAATCTAAAATAATATTCATTGAATTCATAAAATAAATGGAATTACAAAAGATTAATGAAAAGAAATCACCAAGAATGTTCACAATCCATATTCCCATGTATCTCCATTTTGATGTCCAATTTAAGCTCCAAGTGTCTCAAGAATATTACCCAAATCTCCAAATAATAGCTTATTAGAAGATAAAAGAAGAGAAATTTAGAAGAGAGATAGAAGAAGAAGAGATTTAGAGAAGAAGGTATGGAGAAATTAGAAGGTTAGAAGAAGAAATTAGAGTAGAAAGAAAATCTAGAGAAAAGATGAAGGTGGTAGAGAAAGTAGAAGAAAAGAATGGTGGCTAGGGTTTTTAGTTGAGAAGAGGTAGAGAGGAAAGGAGGCTAAGAGAGGCTAAGAGGGGAAAGGAAGGCTTAGGGTTTTACAACTACAAGAAGGAGGAAAGAGGGGCTAAGAAGGGAGAGGAAGCTAAGAGAGGATTGGGAGGGTTTGCAAGTCTAGAGAGAAATGAAAGAGGTAGAGATTTATTTATAGATGGGTTGATGGCTAGGGTTTTAGGAGTTAATTGGGAGAAAATGGGAGAAAGAGGGTTAAAATAGGAAGTTAGGGTTGCTTTCTACTCAAGAAATGATTTCTTATTGGTTGAACATAAAGTGAGACAAAAAGGAGGGGCATTTCTGTAAATTCAGGGACTTAAAAGTGGGAAAAGAGGGGACCACATGTTGCTGTCCGGTTTGTGCATTAAGGGCGTGCCACGTCACCTTGTTGTGTCCCACTAGTCAACAAAATTTGACCCACCTTTGACTTTGATTTAGGATTTTTGAGGGAGAGGCCCAAAAAATGGAGGGTAAATAAGCATTACCCCCAACCCAAAAAAAAAATTAGAACCCAGTCCAAATTGTCAGGACAGCTCACAGTTTCCTGGTTTTTATTTTATTTATCCC
>BEHA01050188.1:8044-29489 GCA_002897215.1 Eschscholzia californica subsp. californica
TCTTCCAGTATCTTTGCTACTTTAGAGATACTTGTCTTTGACTGAACTTCATTAAGAGTTTTAAACTCAACCTCAAACCGTAGCAACCAACACTTATCATCCTAGATAGGGTTAGATATAAAATTTAAGTTTTCAAACTAGCCACTTATCAATGACTTGTTGTTACCCATTGAACCTAAGACTAGTCATTTCCTAGTGTTAGGTTGGGTTGCCGTCAATGGTGACTTTTATGTAAAGAGTTGCAACCCCATCTCTCTAGATGTTAATCTATACATACCTCTCGTCAGAGGTTTAGTAAATAAATTCGCTAAATTGTATCAAATATAAGAAACTATAATTCCATCATGAATTATGTATTTCACATTTAATATTACAGACTATGTCTAATCTTCTCTTTTTTCCACTACATGCACAATCACATTTAGATGAATAATCACATTAGAGACCCCCACAATTTCAAGATTCCAACAATTGACTGTATCTCTCTTACAATTTTATGTTCAATTTATGAGAGCATCATATATTAAAGCAAAACAGTAACGTTTTCCACTTGACAATAAGTCGGCCGCCTTAGTGTCAAGATTGTTACAATGTAGAATAATTTTTTTCCCAATATTGCAATAATCATCAATAACCACGCAATTGGTGTATTTGGATCACTCATTGATTTTATGCCATCTTCATCGGCTTACCCCACTATTTCTGTTGTGTATTGAGATATCTTATGGGATCCATATCGAGCCACAAACATGTCTTATGGGATCAAGAAATTATCAAGCTTTAGTTGTCAATCCAAAACAATTCCCATAGGTTAATGGGATTTATTCTCATCATAAGAAATAAACCTCATGCATAACCAGTTTTTGAAAAGAAAACAACACTGGTATATAAATTTTGAGACTAGAATAATATATACAAAAACCACATTAACTAATCAATGTTTCGCATTGATAATGTGACGATCAATATTAATTCATTTATACATAATAATATTATCTTATGCACACTACTTTAGCAACACACATGAACTAACATCAATATTGGCTTGATGTCCTCAACTCCATCTCACTTACCAAAATCTCTCTAGCAATACTAATTATCTTTAGCATGTATAGTATGTATAAGGACAACAATTATAACTAGATTTTCGTGTAAGTAGAAGATATTAACAGAGAAAATAGAGTGCATACGTTGAAATTTCATAATTTACCTGCAAGTATGTCCTCATACCACAATTACAATCCTGAAAGGTTCCAATGTTTATCTACGGTATTCTTTCATCTAACTCTCACCATCACCCCCACTATTTTAAATATGTATTATTATGGTTCAATGTGATTGCCATTGACTAACAATATCAGTGTATAATATAAAAATCAAAAAACACTAATTATGTGCCCATGTCATAAAGAATATATATCACTGTTTGGTGTCATAAGACTTCAATACAATCTATAGTTCAGTGTCTCTTATAACTCTTCAATATGTAAACATATGGTGGCATCACAGTCATAATTATTTAGACAAATCAGTAAGATTAATGAAGGGTTGACACATACCTTGTTGTTGAGTCCATACAAACTTTTATATTTTGAGAAATTGTATTACATCTTCATTTATTAATTAATTTTCTGTCATTCAAATTTATTGCCCAATATTTCCTACAACCATTGATCATTCCAAGAACATTGGGAAAAACCCAAGTTGCCTTATGAATAGTCACCTCTATTCAAATCATAGTAACCATATGATGCTTTCTAATTATAATGGTTAGTTAGATGCATCATGTTAGATTGTTAGATAATACTACACTCATTTCATGGCCCTCTTTCGGTTCTCATAAACAAATGTACTTGCACTCCAAATTGTGTTTCAGATAAAGTTTGAACCTTCCTTGTTGATACACCCCAAATATTCATTAATTTACCCTCAACCTTTATGACCCATGTCTAGGGTAAAGAAACAACAAACAAGAAGTTCAAACGGATGATGCCATTTTTTCCATAACTATGTAACTTATGCATGGACAAATTGTCCATATTCTGATTCTAAAGGTCACCTCCACCAACATTAGATAAAACACAAATTTCGTAAAGATAAATAAAAGAGAAAAGAAAACTTATCTGATTAATGTTTGTCCTTCTATCTTTTAGTCTGTAAGTCCTTTGTCTAGTACATTTCCGAAGGAATCGCTCCATGGATGGAATCTTTACTTCTTTGCATTATATCATCATCAAGAATTTGGTGTTGACGTCCATCTCCATGAATACTCTGAATCTAAACTATAATATTTTCTTTCTTTGTTTTCTTATACAATGTTATTTTTATGAATGAGTAGGATCAACTACTTCAATTTTTCAAAACAACAAATATCCTCTAATACCAAGTTCCGTTGTGAAACTAACCATTCCTATCTAACTCATGGAATAAGATTTGAACCCCACAGAAAACTGCAACTTGTCCCATGCCCAAACTTATTCATTTTGATTCTTATCATAGTAGCCTCAATCTCCACAATATAATGCTTTAAGATTGTTATAAAATTTGTCTTTGGAAACACAAATAAGAGGGATAGAAGAGGGATGGAGATTAGAGGCTTGAAACGTGTACTAAGTACACTTTCCTTAAAGCATTATTTGCCCCCTCTCGCTCGAGATTACTTGAAGGGTATTAGGCAAATTGCTTCCCAAGATATGACAAGCCTTTGTGAAACTACACCAAGTAATTTGTGGAGATTTCACTTAAGGAGCATTAGAACACATTGAAGATGGCAAAGGATATTTCGACATAGTCACTCTACATGGTTTTCGATTACTTCCAATGTGTATAGAGAAAACATTATTTATAGAAAACAAAAAGACTCTTTTCAAGTAGAAAAATCTTTTCACAAAGAGAGATATCTCTCCAAATAATTTATCAAAAGATATAACTATTAATAACCAAATTCAAACTCAAATAACAGAAAATTAATTTTCTAATTTTATAAAATAGACTACTTAGTAACTTGTCCAAAATTCCAACATAACCATCAATTGGGTGTGTCTATATCATTTACTTTGATAACGATTAGAACTTGGTTCTTTAGATCATTACCTTAAGGTGGCTCCTTAACAAAAAAAAAATCTTAAGGTGCCAATAATGATGATGTGGAAGGAGTGTAGAGATTATCTCAATTCCGTAAGAACTAAGCATCTCATAGTGCAGGTATAGGTATCTTATGCATGGGTTTTAAAGCCATATGTAAACTTTGGTGGTCTTACAAATAACAATTAAATAACTACTTTGATATTGTTCTCTTATCTTTCACTCCATCACATCCATACAAGACCCAGGAATATTCTATAGTTGTCCGCCATAAAAGAAAATAAAGAATGAAGGCATTTATAATCTATCTATAAGTATAAGTTGTCCTTGATCCCCAATCCTCAAAGAAAATACTATTGTCGATAATATAAAAAAATAATGTTGCCAATAATATAAGAAAATGAGGAATAAAGACATTTATAATATACACTGTGGACGGTAGAAAATCACACAATTAATAGATCGTCGATTGGTGGGCCACCGACAGCTTAGGCTTTAGACCTCGAGACGGACGAAGTTCCGGTTGGACCTGTAGACAGACAAAAACGAGTAAAACCGTGAAGTCTTGGGGACACCTGGATGGTGTCTTGCCAAGGGCACTCCGACGGTCAAGTCAACAAACTATAAAAGATAAATATTAATCGATTGAATGCTGAGGGTGTCACCGTGTTGTATTGTCGGAGGGTGGCTAGACTCGTAGAGTGGCCGGAGCTTCGACTCTACGGGATAGTTGGTCGGATTGATCTCTTGGAGCAGGTCGAGAGGTCGTCTCGATCGGAGATTCTGGATAATGGAGAAGTGGGATGTAACAAGGACTTTAGAAGGACTTCGAGAGTGATGGAGCTTGAAGATATAATATCGTCGTCTAGAGTGATCCCCTAGAAGATTACCCTTCAAGTCTTCTGAAATTTGAAGGTCGATTATTGTCGTCTAGAGCACTGATCAGAAGATACTAAAAATGAGAGAGAGAAGAGTGTTCTGTAGTTTTCTACTCGGTATTCGATGTCTTTGGAGTCCGAGTCTCCTTCTATTTATAGGCGGCTGATAGACTCGTGGAGTCTATCAGATCCGAAATACTTGGGGTTGAGGGTGACTATGAACCCTAAGGGAGACTCGTTCTAGTCGTCGATCTGTCGCCTAGAGCAATTTGACCGTACGTTTACGCCGCCTCGACTTTAGACTCTTCGTAGTCTGAGATCGCCTAAAGGTACTTAAGGCGACGTGGGGTTTTAGAGTGACTTCGTGTAACGCCCCAAATCTAGATTTCCACGTCGGCCGCCATGAAAACCTAAACTCAAAACATTTCTCCGCAGAACAGTAAACATAGTCGATATATCCATCAAAAGAGACAAATAATATCAAATGTGAAGCTCATAAGAATCAATAAACCATCTAAAAGAAATCCATTAAACCGTCTTAACTCAAACAATGGTTCTGAATCATCGACACGTAGGTCGGACGATAACGAATGAAACAAATAACTATCTAGAAAGTGAAACTCCAAATAACTACCTAATCTCGAAAGCGAAAACTAAGAAAGAAGCTCTGAGCTGACGAACTGGGATCAAGCTGGTGGCGTTCCCCGATCTCTATCACCTGAAAAATAGTAGGCTGGGTCAGAACCCAGCTAGTAGATTTCTAATTACCTAAGGTCTAAATAGACCAATTCAACACAAAACCAAGTATCGAACAACAGAACAATAATAACAGTCCATTATGTTACACCTTTCGTGCTAACACAATTGAAGTCAACTTGTTACACGGTTGAAGAGATTCATACAGTACAACTTCCCTTTTGGAGGGGCATAACCAATTTTGAGGTCCACAAGATAGCGTCACTTACCATTCGTGTTTGCATCGACTTAAACCTCTCAATAGACAAAGGATACCACCCAAAAAGGGAATCCGTGCAACACGAGCACAGTGCAACACGAGCACTTTACATATGAGCAGGAGGCGAGCCAACCTCTAGTTGGTAATTACTTCTCACACTAGAAGTATGTGGTCCACAAGAATGATCTTGTGTTTGCATCGATCATCCTGTCGAGCCAACCACCTATGGATTACAACCGTCAATCCATATTAGAACCCAGCCCCTGGTCCACTAGGTTGTCTAATATCAAATTGACAAACCCGTGTTTGCAATCGACCCACATGTCGAGCCAACCAGTCTTAGTTCAATCCATTAACGAAACTCAAGATCATGGTCCACCAAGTTATCCAATATCGTAATGGTAACTAGTGTTTGCAATCGACCCACATGTCGAGCCAACCATTCTTGGTTCCGACTAGCCTATGCTTTCTAGGTTAACAACCTAAAGCAATATATCACACACAACTATTGGTAGCACTTATGCTCCAATATCATACACATCATCTCATACAATCAATTATCAACATAAATAACATAAACACAAACAATTCTTAATATCTAGGCTGCTGTCCGGGTGTATATATATACCATATTTATATAACCTAAATAACCTAGGTTGTTGTCCGGATATATGTATACTCCATTAATATAACTATAATGATCTAGGGTTACTATGTTGTTGTTGTAATTAGTTTCTAATCATAATATATACCTATGGTATCACTAATTAGTTCTAAGTTGATGATAACCTAGTAAACAACAATGGTTCAAAGCTATTATAGTCCTACTATCCAAAACTAGGTTAAAAATTAAAGAGGGCTATATAAACCCTAGGGAGAAGAAACCTACTTGATTTTTGTAGCACCAAGAAGAAGAAACCAAACCCTTTAGTAACCCTTTGAAGCTCCCTCACTTTCCCACACTTCTTCTCTCTAGAAATCACTTTCTCTCTCTAGGTTGTATTACCTTCTTTCAATTCCCAGCTAATGAGAAGAAAAGAAATAAAAAGGGTGAAAGAAATTAAAGGGTCGGGAAGGGTTAAAGGGTTTTCAAGCTTTATAGGGGTGTTGCTATTTGCACCCTCCTTTTTGCTAATAGCACCCCTATAAAGTGAGGGTGTTACACTTCGTCAAATGAATACGTGGCGAGGTCTCCGGAGTTGAGGTTGACCCGGCAACCGGCAGGCTCGGTTGAGGGCGACCAAGGGGTGCTTAGAGTATTGTTACTTTTAATGGGTTATTATTCGTCTAGATGGACGCTCACAAGGGCTTAAAGCCGTTTAGATTTCTAATGGATCTAATTCCACGTTGAAGAGTGTCCAACCAGTAGGCAAGTAGGATGGACCCAAGTGATGTTAATGTAAATTAGGCTGGGCCTAGGCGGGATTTAGGCGAACTGGGCCTAATACGATTTTTGGCCATTACATACACAAGTCAATGTTGGCGGTGACACTATAATCACAAAGAAAATATAGTTGTTGTCGATAAGATGATAAATAGAAATTGAAGACCATTATAATATCTATACAAGTCATAGATAAACCAACCCTCGAAAGACATTCTGCTATAAGCTTATAACCCTGAATAATTCTAACAACAAATAGTGCCTCAATCAATATAACATATAATATCGAAATATTTCATCAACTCAATATAATTCAACCCTGGACATTAGCCTTTGTAGTATAACAATAACTTCTACACTATAATCCCCCTATCAATAAATAGAACTGTTGTCAATGAAAACCAGTCCTATATGAAAATCTATTTATTCTTTAGGAACATCGAACTCAAAATCATATAGTCGATAAATAACTTTAGAATAGTGTGGTATGTAGTGCAGCTAAAACAAAATATGTGACTGGTAACAACTGAATTCTGAAAACTATCTCTCTCACTGGTCATATTCTGACAACTACTCTGGAAATCGAGACATAACAAATGTTTGTCCACATATACAAACTTGGTGTCCAACACATTTATAATTTGTAAGTGACTAACTACCATTCTGTGAAGTAGTCTCTACCGATAAAGGTTATGTGCATATACCCCTAAATCTCACCACCAACATCTATAGCCAATAAAAAGATATGTGCCTCTATCATATGACTCTTTCTTGACCAGACATAACATTATCTGTAATCAAACAGAAACAATACACGCTCAATACAAACCGATCAAAGTCATCCTCAACTTCCTCTGAATGACCGACCTGATCAAAGCTCATCAATGAAGGAGCAATACAATTTCCATAGAGACCCCAACATTATCATCAGATTAGTCTGATCTTCGCAGAAATCACTCCACAACCAACCAATGAGATGGACCTAAACCTAGTATGAATGTAATTCATACCTTAGAAAAATTCGGTCCAGTATCATCATTATCTTCTGCAGGCAATGTGCTCACAAAACAAAATCATAGTGCAAGTGACCAACCGCTAAAAGGAACCTTACTTGCATTATGGTATCTGAGTGGTTCTTTACGCAGGTCTGACTCAGATGTGTTGAGCACATTAAAGTCAGCAAAGATAATATACAAATCTTAAAATCTCAAATAATTAAAATAAAAGAAAATCAGCAAGATTATTATCTTTTCATTTTTTTTATCTTGAAGTTTTATGGATTTAATAACCCTTGGTGTTTTTAGTTACCTCACCCATTATCACAAAAGTATGTTCTGATGCCAGTCGGCCCAACACACGTACTCATGCTCTAATACCAAATGTTGTGTCCCGTGTTCCGTATCATTGTTTGCTGGACGATTTATAAAGGAATCCTAGCCTAAGTCTCACTGAAACCAGTTTCAAATTTAAATCCAAGCTAAAACTCTCATCACGGGTTATAAATTAAGAACAAACACAGTGGAAAATCAAACATAGTTTAAATCTTTTCAAACTATGCTCGGAAAATGTGTAACCCAAAATACTTTTGATAAATTTAAAGATTACTGGAATCACATATCAATCTCATCAAAAGTAAAAGTGACAAGGTGCATGCTTATGTATAATCACAAACAAGTGAGAGAACGATCTTAACTATTCTAGATCATACATACATAATATTAATGTTGTGATAACAAAGATAAGTAAAATATAGTAAGAAACTACACTGATATTACTTAATGTGAGTCATCGAAGTAAATTTTGTCACTCCGGGTCACTAATACCTGCAACTGAACAAAAATAAATAAGACTGAGATAACCGTTAGATCGGCTCAGTAGGATACCTACACATCCTACCCGCACAACACACATCAATAGTTTGATATATCAATAGTTATAGTTAATATGTATATACACAGAGATATTATTATACACATGAAGCAAAGCAATATAACAAATAATTATTCTAGCTTACCAAGATCGCGACTGAATACGCCTTCAGTCAAGGTCACATACTATTCGGCTAGGAAGAACCAGGAGGCCTTTGTTAGTGTATAGGCAGGTGGTGCCTTATCGAATAGTTGACTACTACAGTGTACACATGGATCCACGTAATACCTAGGTAAGAGCTTCCGTAATCCTCCCTTCGTCATCATCGCACATCTGGAATAAATCCCACCCAAACAATGATACGCTTAGAATATGTCATGACTTTCCCAGATGACTATAAGAGCATCATCGTGTAGCAGAGCCATATACCCACGGTAATACAACTATATATTTCGTCTTGAGGAGCGTCCTACATCCGGCAAGATCTAGCGCTACCTCGCAAGATAATTCATTAACCATTCGAAAAATATCCAAACATATGCATGAACATATAATAATATTAAATGATCTGAGTGGCTCCCAAAGATACAAGAACATAACCCTCCTAACAGGTAACATCTACCAAAGGATAAGAACGTTCTTGTGTCTCAAGGTAAGGTAAACTTTGTGTAAAGCCAAGTTTTTACAAGTTTCCACTTTCAGTGATTAAGTATTTTCTTATTAAGAGAATGATGAGTCATGAAAATGCCTCATCTGATTCTCTTAATTTGGACTAGTTAGTCTATTTCGAGCAATTACTCTGATGAATTGTGTGTTTTTCTTTCTCAGGCGCCTTTTGTGGAGTTTAGGGCGAAAAGCAGGTAGAAACGGACACAAGAGGGGCATTTTGGTCATTTCTTGATTCTGTAAATTTTGGCAAATGTTGAT
The DNA here is from genome assembly GCA_002897215.1 of Eschscholzia californica subsp. californica. Lineage (NCBI taxonomy): Eukaryota > Viridiplantae > Streptophyta > Magnoliopsida > Ranunculales > Papaveraceae > Eschscholzia > Eschscholzia californica. Next base: position 17,142 of record BEHA01050188.1, read on the forward strand.
GCTCGGATGGATAGTATAGTCCAAGACGAACCAGGAGGTGAAAACAGAAGTCGAATCGGAGTCCGAATGAGAAAGTTAGGCCAAGTCAAAGATCGAAGTTAATAAGGGTTAATCAAATCAGCTAGCAGCCACGTGGCATGCAATCTGATGGTTATTTGAATTATTTCGGTACATTGGTGGGTAAGTGTTGGTCACATTCGGTTATTATACTAGGCACTGTTTCCGTGCAACGCGATACAGGATAACGTTGTAACGCACGGAAGATCTAACGGCTGGTGGTCCCACTCCTCTTAACCCCGTGATCCCAAAGTGCTTTGCACTATTCTTTGGCTGCTCCGCGATGCACCAGATAATATACTTTATAACCACGACCGGGATTGGCACCCCTTATTTCCTATTATCTCTCACTCTCTGTTTGCTGTGTTGGTGAAAAGGAAGGAAATTTAAAATCTAGAGAGAGAGCGGGAAGGGAAAGAAGAAATTCTTTCTTTTAATATCAGACATGGTTACACTAAAGAAAGAAAGGAAAGAGTTGAAGAGAAGGAAAGAAGACTAACATAGAGAGATTTATTTTTCTCTTTCTAACAGAAAAGGAAAGAGGATGGAAACGAGCTCTCGGCCGGATATATTTTCGAGAGCTAGAGAGAGAGATGGAGGCTCTCGGCTATATTACAACAGCAGCTCGGTTTTGGATAATCATACTCGGGTTTTGGGAGCAAAAATTGATTATCTTCCACGGCTAAAACCAGAACAGGAGGAACTAACTCTCGGTTTAGAGAGAGAAAGAAAACCGAGAGCTAGAAGAGAGAGAGAGAGAAGGTGAGTAAAAGAGTTTCTTTATTCTTTTCTTTTTCTTCTTCTTTATTCCTATCTTAGTGAGAGAAAGAGGGTTATATTGAAAGAGTTAGAGAGAGAGAAAGCCACTGAATTGTAGAGAGAGAAAGAGATGGAATTGATTTTATAAACTCCATTAAAATTTCTTTATCTTCTTCCTCCTTCACTGTTTCGGTTATAAAGAAAAAGAGAGTGTTAATAGTTTGTTATAGAGAGAGAGAAAGGAAGCTTAGAAAGAGAAAGAAAGAGAAAACAGTAAAGAAAGAGAAAAAACCAGAGAAGGAAAATTATTTTCTCACCAGGAAATCGTTTCCGGGAAGACGAGAAAATAATTTTCCCTAAGGGTCTGTTTGGCTGCGCAGAAGGAATAAAAGTGAAAAAAGGTGTTTTCTTCTCCGATTCTTTTTCTTTCTTTAATGTTATTATTTTTATTCTCTTTAATCATTATTATGATGTCATCCAGCATGAGTAACTAACTTTCCCGATCTAGTGTTAAGGTTAAGCTTTAGTTTTATGTGATTTTCTGACTTAATCTCTTTTAAGTACTTAAATACTTTGATTTCTTCGCGTATCTTTTACGATAACCCCTTTCATTAGTTATACTTATGTTTGATGGTTCATATTTAGGCTTTAGGTCTTTAATGTATCATGCTTACGTTTGATATCTAATAGTTAGAGTACCCGTGATTTTATGTACCGAAATTGAAAGTTTTAAAGTAAGTGTCCTGAAAAGTAAAGATGATCCGAGGTTGGTTATTCTTCCTTGAGTTATAAAAGAAGAAGATCTAAATTGCATAAGTCAGATGTCATATTTGCTAAAGTGGATCCTGAAACCCTAGATTCTCCCTTCTCATAGGTTCCCTTTATCTGAATATCAACTTTAGTATTATTTAATTTTTAATTGTTATTTATCTTTTTATTATTTGAAAAAAAATATTACCAATCAAACCACTATTTTGAAGACATAATAGTTTTAAGATTAGAATTGAAATTTGACTTAGTCTCTGAGGAACGAACCGGTCTTACCGGAATTTTACAACTTGACACCCGTGCACTTGCGGGTGTAGACCTATTTAGGAAACTTTTTAGGCCCATCAATAATATTATCAATAGTGGAGGAATCAGCTCCCGTGAGTATAATATCATCAACATAAAGCAACAAATAAATCATACCAACTGGAGTCGTACGAATAAAAAGAGAGGTATCAGACTTATTAACACGAAATCCAATACCAAGTAGGTAAAAGATGAATCTGTCATACCATGCCCTAAGAGCCTGCTTCAAACCATAGAGAGCCTTGTGAAGACGACAAACATACAATGGATGGGAAGTATCAACATAGCCAGGAGGTTGGGTCATGTAAACCTCCTCAGTTAGATCTCCATGAAGAAAGGCATTATTTACATCTAACTGAAGAATGGACCATCCACGAGAAATTGCGATAGATAAAATAATCCGAATAGTTGTAGGTTTGACCACAGGGCTGAAAGTCTCATCAAAATCAAGTCCAGGTTTCTGGGTAAAACTTTGGGCAACCAAACGGGCTTTATACCTGTCAATAGTGCCGTCAGGTTTGAGCTTGGTGCGAAAAACCCATTTAGAACCAACAATGTTCATAGAGGGGTCAGGGGGCACCAAAGACCAAGTACGTTGTTTCATAAGAGCTTCCATTTCTTCTTCCATAACACGTTGTCAATGTATTGATTTACTAGCCATACGATATCCCCGCGGTTCCGTGATAGCAGACAAGGCAACATAAAAGCTAGAACCAGAAAAACCAAAAATATCAGAATCACGGGGAGAAATACGTACCGAGAATATACCTGAGAGACAGTCGTGTCAACTAGTAGAGCATCACGCATGATTCAGTCCATCAATCTGTAACCTTGAGGACCACACTCCGAGCTATAATCTAATGAAATCGTCGGAGCAACCCCTATCGTAATTGAATCTGTCAGAGAACGCATGGGAACCGAAGTAATATCTGCCAAAGAACAAGGACCCGATACTAGAGGAGTGGTAGGAGTAGATTCCGGTAGTGTAGTAGAAGGAACTGCGGAGGGGCCCTCAGTCGAGACTGAAGGCACATCCCCAGTAGGTGCAGGAATACTGACAAGGGTATCATCTAGACGAATTGTGGTAACTAAATGTGCCTGAATCATCCACCGAAATGGGAATGGGATTGACTTCAGTGCTAGGGGTAGTGGGGGAAGACGAGACAGACATTAAGGGACGAGTATCAAAAAAACCCATTAGATCATCAGATGAAGATATAAAATCATACGTTTTAAACGGGTAAATAGTTTCATCAAAGATGACATGGCGAGAGATAAATACCTTCTTGGTGGTAGGATCTAAGCATTTGAAACCCTTATGCAATTGACTGTAACCGATAAACACACATGGGAAGCTCCGAAGTGAAAGTTTATAAGGGAGAAGCATCCTAGAGCACTGTCGTAAGCATTCGATTAATGAGAAAAGTTGTTGTTTGAAAAGCTTCGACCCAATAAATAGCAGGTAACCCACTATGAAATAGAAGACTCAGTCTAGTTTCAGTTACATGACGATATTTACGCTCTACACGAGCATTTTGAAAGGTAACCCACTAAAATTAATGAATGGGCAATCAAAATATAGTAAAAGAAGCCATTATCATAAAGTATGATTTCTAAGGCCAAAAGGACAACCCCGGATTCCCTCCTTTACTACTGTCATAAGAAAAAGAAGAAAAGAAGAAAGGTACTCCAATTCCAACCCCTCTGTTGTCTATATATAAACCAGAATTAAAGCCATTAACCATGGTTAGTAGGCAGGTTGGTGCATGAAAATGGTCTAACAACCTAAACATTGTTTTAGAGAAATATTATAGAATACATTGAACTCGTTAATGAAATTTGAAATCAACTGTAATTCAATAACAATAGTTCTTTTAAAGGTTGATCTTTTATGTACTAGTGATGGAGTAGGATTTCACTTGATAGTCATCAAGTTTGATAATAAATTTTTATAATATATCAAATACGAATATAAGTTATGTTCAAAATACTTGTATAATGTAGGTTTCTGTCTTCGTACATTTGTAACACAAATCAATTTTTCTTTTTTAAGATTGAGATAAATGAAGTTTTTTAAAATCGGGTCTTATTTTACAATGCCTATTGGTATGTTTCCGTCATATATTCATATGCTTCTATCATTATAGCTAAACACGATACAGTGAAGAAGAAGATTGTTTTGTAGTCTAGCTATATTAGAGAGACACAAATAATAGAATTACAATTATATGAATCCTTTTGAAATTTAGATTTCTGACTGAAAAAACAAATGCACTTAATTCTCAATTTTTTTTACACCTTTTAGGGTTTACACTATAGCCTTTACCTCTCCCTTTGTAAATGTTGGCAAATGTCCTTTGATTATTGGATTTGCAGACAGGAAAGCATTATTCCATTATAATATGAAAAAAAAAAATAAAAGAGAATTTTGCTTCCTTAAAGTAATTCTGACAAACTTTGTACATGGAAAGCATGAATTAGAGGAAGGATGACTCTTTTTGTTGGAGCAGGAAGGATGGTCATGAGGCCCATGACATTAGACTTTATTAGTATAAGATGATTGCCTAACTATAGTGTCATAAACTTTATATTTTAATAGGGTTATTTCCCTAATGGCCCCCAACTTTGTGACCAGCTTCCTGCCTAGCCCCCTACTTTACGAGAAATGCCCATATGACCCCCTCCCGTTATAACACCGTTACTCTCTCTCTTCCATTTCATTTCTCTCTCCTCCAACATGTTTTCTCTCTCTGCCACCTCGTTAAAACCTGCCAACTCATCATCTTCTCCGGGAAGGTCGCCGGCCGACCAATTTTCCGGCCAGCGACCTTTAAACCTTAAAAAAAAAAAAAAATTCATCTCTCCTCTCTCTCTCAAGAAAAAAAAAAAAAAAAAATTTCACCTCCCTCTCTCTCTCTAAACTCCGACGAAGGGGGTTACCCTTCGCCGGAGGACCTTTAAGGTCTGCCCGAGCAGATCAAGGTCTGCCGGAACAGACCTTCATGGTCTGTTCCGGCAGACCTTAAAGGTTCTCCGGCGAAGGGTAACCCCCTTCGCCGGAGTTTAGAGAGAGAGAGGGAGGTGAAAAAAAAATATTTTTTTTTTTGAGAGAGAGGGAGAGGAGAGATGAAAAAAAAAAAAATTTTTTTTTAGGTTTAAAGGTTGCCGGCCGGAAAATTTGTCGGTCGGCGACCTTCCCGGAGAAGATGATGAGTTGGCAGGTTTTAACGAGGTGGCAGAGAGAGAAAACATGTTGGAGGAGAGAGAAAATAAATGGAAGAGAGAGAGTAACGGTGTTATAACGGGAGGGGGCCATATGGGCATTTCTCGTAAAGTAGGGGGCTAGGCAGGAAGCTGGTCACAAAGTTGGGGGTCATTAGGGAAATAACCCATTTTAATAAATGGGGGATTGGGTGAACCATCCAAAATGAGGGAGGAAATAAGTTTCCCATCCTAGGTAGCTAAAAAATGAAAAGCAGGTCCAAAGAGTCAGGTTGGGAAAAAAATGACGAAATGACCCTTGAAAAACCAAGTATTTACGGTTCATGCGATCGTTTATCTCGGGAAACGATTTTTTTTCTGAAAAAGAATCTGACAACCCGTCCATCAAAATCTGTACTGTTCAGAAATTTACGGAATTGCCACCGAAAAATTCTCGGGAAACGAAATTTTTTTGAAACATTGTCTGACGCACCGGGAAATTATTTTATTTACTGGAAATTTTCTTCTGTCACTTTTGTACCGAGAATTTTCTTGTGGCCGGGAAATTATTTTATTTACCGGAAATTTTCTTCTGTACTAGACACTTTTGTACCGGGAATTTAAGATTTCGTTTGAAAATTTCAAATTTTCAAGAAAATTTAAAAATTTGAATTTTATTGTGTACGGGAAATTATTTTATTTACCGGGAAGAGATGGTTTGCTGGGCGGGAATTTGAAATTTCGTTTGAAAATTTCAAATTTTCAAAAAATTTTGAAAATTTGAATTTTCTTGTGTACGGGAAATTATTTTATTTACCAGGAAGAGATGGTTTGCTGGGCGGAAATTTGAAATTTTGAATTTTTTTTGTGTACGGGAAATTATTTTATTTAGCATCCAGTTTTTTTTTTGTCAGGAAACGTCAGCATGTCCCGTCCAAGGGCAAGAGGGGGATAAAAAAAAAATCAGGAAACAATGAGCTGTCTTGACATTTGGACTGGAAACTCATTTTTTGGCAAGGTTGGATTTATTTTGGTTTTACCCCCCAAAAATTGGACCTTTCACTCAAAAATCCTTAATAAATATGGTTATAGATACAGACTACTCTAGCTTTCATAGATCCGGGTCCAAGATACTAATGGAAATATTGGATGATTCTTTTTTCTGATTGTTATGGCCGCGGCTTTTGGGGAATAAAAAAAATTTTCTCGGGAATAAAAATTTAGTAAATAAATATTGACTCATGGACATATTTTTCTTTTAGTCCAAAAACTGGGTTGATCGAACATTGACCCTTAATCTTCATCTTCCCTCTCTCTATCTCCTTCTCTCTCTCATTGTCTCCCACCATCTCTCTCTTATTGTCTAATTATTTCCCTCTTATTCTCTTATTCTCTTAGTCTCTCTCCCTCGACTCCTCATTGTTTATCTCTCTATTGCTCTCATTATCTATGTCTCTCGATCTCTCATTATTTTTCTCTTAATCCCTCACTGTTTCTCAATCAATCTCTCGCACATACACTGTTCCAACAAAGGGAATTGTTCACTTCGTCAGAATTTGACATCGAAGAGGGGTTCTGGTGAGATCTTCCTCGATGATTTCGTGGCCACGAAACATTTCGTGTCTACAAAACGTTTTGTGACGATGACCATTTCGTGGCAACAAAACGTTTCGTGGCCACAAAATATTTTGTGGCCATGACCATTTCGTGGCTACAAAACGTTTCGTGGCCACAAAACATTTTGTGGCCATGACCATTTCGTGGCTACAAAACATTTCGTGGCTACAAAACGTTTCGTGACTACGAACTCTGTTATTTCCACACAGACCGAGAGAGAGAGAGAGAGACTGCGAGAAGGATAAAGAAATGTATACACCGAGATAAATAACGGGAGTGATCTACAACGAAAGAGAGTGAGAGATCTAGAGTGTGAACGACATAGAGATAGTCACTGAGAGAGAGAGCGAGAGAGAGAAAGATAGAGAGAGAGAGAGATAGAGATAATGAGATATATAGAGAAATGAAAGCAACAAGAAAGGGAGAGAGAGAGAGAGAGCGAAAGAGAGAGAAAGATATATGGTAACAATGAGTTAAAGAGAAGAGAGGAAAGACAATAGTGGTGGTGTAAACTTGTGGTGGTGAAGGGGATAACGAAGATGAAGATTAGGGGGCAATGTTAGATCAAATGATTTTTCGGACTAAAATAAAATATTCCCCCGAGAATGTACAAAAAAACATGGATTCCCTAGAGAATTTATTCCCCACAGATTATTCTTTATTCCCCAAAGCCGCGGCCATCTATTATTTGTCGACTAATTGTTATGATTGTCACATTGTTACTTTTTCGTTCTTTTTTCTTATTTTCTAACTTCTGCTAATCAGGTGGGATATATTGAAGAAAAAATTGGACTGTTTGTCAAGAAACAATAGGAAAATATTGATCTCTAAGAGTTTATTGAAAAACGAATAAAAGTGTTATTACAATACATATGGTGATATGAAGGAAAAAAGGTGGGACTATTGTCCAAATTTTATTGTTTTTATAGATTCTAGCTCATTTTGCTAGATTGTCCGTTTGAGCATTTCCTTTGCAAGGATGAAAAAGAATTTGATGCCTAAAAATTGTGGGAGAAGTTTCTTTATCTCCTTGACATGAGTCTTGGACTGCCATTGGATTACTTTAGTAGGGATGTGGAGATGATTAATTATTGATCTATTTGAATGAATTTGTAATTGCTATTAGTTGCCCATAGTTGTATGTGTATATGAATTTTAGAACATTTGTTATGTGTTCAAATAAATGAGACGTAATAATATTTGAAGGAAAAAAATATAGATGCCTTTACTGTAAATATTATTTTTTTGACCTGTTTTAAAATCACGAACCCTAGAATATGAAGTCGATAGTATCACTAGCAACAAAAAAAACTAATCGGCTAAGATGTGGTCGTTAAAAAAGACGTATTACGAACTAATCACTTTTAACGGTAAAAGACAAGGTGTGGCGCCCAATATAATTAAGTCAAACACTTTTTCGGATGTTTATTTTTACATAGATCTGCAAGAGTCATTACAAGCACTGATACTTCAGGAATAGATAATATAAAGATACGTCAAGATTAATGAATTGAATAAGCATACTACGACAACCTGATTTGAAGACATTTGAACCTTTAAACCCATATATCAAGAGTTAAAGGCCATTCTAAGGGGTGTAATAAAGCTCGTCTAACTTGCTTATACTTTTTTTTATACCCAGGTTCAATAAAATCTGAATCTTTACGTCTATGAGATCGAACTTGTGACCTTCCGATTACGAAGTGGGTATCCAACCACTACACAAGAGGTGTTGGAGGGAGGCAATTTAAGGTCGGTGATTTGGGGAAATAAGAAAAAAATTCGGAGTACAAAATTTTGGGCAGAAACTAATTTCTTTTTGGGTTAATTCCGTTTTGGCCCCCGATTTGTGACCAATATGACGTGGCAATTGCTTAGTGATTAGTTAAAAAAAATGGTGGTCGCCGGAAATGATGTTTCCGGCGACATTTACCGGCGACCTTATGTGGACGAATATGACGTGGCAATTGCTTAGTGAGGTGGACAAAGAGAAAGAAAATACATTTAATTTACAAAATTGCCATAAGGGTAGAATGGAGAAGCTTACAAAAATATGTTGGGGCCAAACAGGAAATTGGGGCCAAAACGAACTGCCGGACACAATTGGGGGTCAAAACAGCCAGTTGGTCACAAATCGGGGGCCAAAACGGAATTAACCCTTTCTTTTTGTTTCCTCCAAACATCACCCACTTCTTATGTTTTTTCATTTTCTTCTTCCTCCATCTTTCCTTCCCACCACCATCAACTCCGACCACCATTAACTCCGGCGAACGGACCAACACTAACTATGGGGACTATGTCTCTTTCTGTCTCTCTCTTCATCTCTCTCCATTTTCGCTCTTTTCCTCTCTTCTTATGTTCCGGCAAAAGGGAGGTCCCTTCGCCGCAACCCTCGTCTGGTAGAACCAGACTGCTTCGCCTAGAGTCAAATTCAGACGAAGAATTTCGACGAAGGAGACCATTCCCTTCGCCTTAACTTAGAGAGAGAAGGATGGAGAAAGGGAAGGAGAGAAAGAGAGCGAAGAGAGAAAGAGGAGATAGAGATTTAAGGCCGACGACTTAAAAAATGTGTTTGGTGAATGTTTTTTGAGTTTTCACTTTTTTCTCGAGAACTTTTCTTGTTTACCCTAATCGTCTGTCATAATAGCGATAGTTAAGGGTTTGAAGTTTTTTTTTTTTTTTTTTTTTTTTTTGTTGAAAGGGTAAATCTAATTAACACGAAAGTAGGATTCGATTACAATACAACTTTAAAAGAAAATAAGGAACATTCTTCCAAACTTTAGTTCTCCTTTTCTTCCTAGCCCACTTGGCTATCTTGTCCGCTGCTACGTTGAAGTTCCTGCTTGTATATTCAAATTTTACTATTTCAAGCCTCTTTTTTATTTCCTTGATTTCTTTGATGTGTATTTGAGACTGCCAATGAGTGCCATGTGAACCTTTCTGCAGATGATTTATAAGATTTTGATTGTCACTTTCGATGATTATTCTGTTGTATTTATGGGATTCGGCCCATCTAATACCATGAAGGATAGCAATGGCTTCACCTTCTTCAGGGTTTCTACTTCTAACTGTTGTCGCTTGAGCTTCTATCAATTTTGCTTCACTGTCATGTAAGATTAAACTGATTCCTGTCTCCGAGTGAATATCTTTGAAGGAGGCATCCACATTAATTTTCAGAAATGTCGGTTCCGGGGGGTTCCATTTAACTTGTTGTTTTTTAGGGTTCTTCCTATTTGGAGTTTGATTTTGAGGGAAAGAAGTAATCATAGAAATAGTTTTGCCTATAGTGTTAATTTCTTGCTGGAAGCAGTGATCACATCGAGTTTTCCATATGTTCCAGAGAATTGTTCCGTAATGGATGTTATTTACAGTCTGAGAAACCTCAGAATCATTCTCCCAAGAGAAGATCCAATCTCTGACTGAGCTGATTTTATCTGCTAAAATATTAAAATAAAACCAAATATTTCTTGCCAGCGGGCAATGAAGTAAAGCATGTTCCGAGGTTTCGACCTCATTGCATTTATTGCAGTTCAAATCATTGTTAATGTATTTACCTATTCTGCCTTTAACCGGCAAGGCCGAAGCACAAATTTTCCATAAGAAGTGTTTTACTCTGGGGACTACCGGAATAGTCCAGATAAAATTCCAATTAGGCAAATTAGGGTTCGGAGAGTTCATGCTAGTGCAGAGGTGTTGATACATGGATTTAACTGTAAATTTTCCTGACTTGGTAAGAGTCCATTTTCTTTGATCTTCGCTATTTATCGAAATAGGGATAGATAGAATCAGCTCTATTGTTTCTGTATCAAATTCATTGTTCAGGATGACCTCATCCCATTGACCTTGATGAATCAGATGTGAAACTTGGGTAATATTAGGATTATGATTATTATTCTGGAGAGGTGGAAGCGTGTGGATCCAGTTATCTTTCCAAATATTTATCTATTTACCGTTATGCACTTCCCAAATTGTGTTATTATCAATGATGGTCAGATATTTGCTAATGTTTTTCCAGATCCATGAATGGTTCGATTTTGCAGGGGTTGGGTTTTCATGATTATTGAAATATTTAGCTTTCAGTAGCTGAACCCATTTAGCCTCAGGTTCAGATTTAATCCTCCAAGCAAGCTTACATAACATGGCCTGGTTATCCAATTCCGGAGAGTGAATACCCAGACCTCCCAGATATTTAGGAAGGCAAATTGTTGACCAAGCTTTGGTACAAATGCCTTTAGACTTACCCCACCAGAACGACTTTTGCAAAGTCGCAATGCTTTTGCTTATGCCCTTGAGAAGGGCAAAACATTGCATTTGGTATCGGGGTACAGCAGCAGCTATGGCCGAGATGACTATAGTGCGCCCAGCTTGAGAGAGGAAATTATGATTCCAGCTCTCTAATTTCGTTTTAATCTTATTAAGAATATCATTAAAAGCTTTCTTTTTATTAGCACCAATAAAAAGTTGAGCTCCAAGGTACTTCTCCGAAGCGGCTGCATATTTGACTTTTAAGGATCGCATGATAAGTCGTTTGAATTTCGGATGAGAATTCTTAGAGTAGAATATATTGGATTTGGAGTAATTTATCATTTGCCCCGAAGCACTGCAGAAACTGGAAAGAGTATTTTTGAGGGTATGAATGTTGTCCAGGGAGTTGCGCCCAAATATGATGCAGTCATCTGCGAAGAGCAGATGAGCGATATTGAGATTTGGGTTATTAGTAGGGAAGCCCTTGAACTTGTCTCCGTCTTGCTCCGATTGGATCATACGACTAAGACCTTCCATTGCAACCGTGAACAAGAACGGCGATAGCGGGTCACCTTGCCTAATTCCCCTCGAGGGAAAGAACGTGGGGCCCGGACGCCCATTAACTAAGACCGCCATGGAGGATGTTGATATGCACTGGTGTATCATTTTAATCCAATGGTCCGAGTATCCTAGCTTGGACATGATATCCGTTAAGAAATTCCATTCTATCCTATCGAAGGCTTTAGACATGTCAAGCTTCAGACCAAAGTAGCCTGTCGCTCCTTTCATAGATTTGAAAGAATGGATAATTTCCTGACCCATAATAACATTGTCAGTGATTTGTCGGCCAGGGATATAGGCCGCTTGGAAAGGAGAAATGATATTAATAAGGGTCGATTTGAATCTGTTCGCTAGGATTTTCGTGATGATCTTATAAGTAGTGTTAAGGAGACTAATGGGTCTGTAATCTGCTGGGATTTGAGGTGTCTTAGTTTTGGGAATAAGACAGACGTGGGTGTGATTGGTGTCCTGTGGTAGTACGGCAGAAGTGAAGAAGTCTTGTACTAGGCTGTAGATGTTGGGACTCACTGTGTCCCAATTAGATTGAAAAAAGAACGGCGGGTATCCATCAGGGCCCGGCGCCGCCTCTTTTTTAAGACTCTTAATGGCGCTATTAATCTCTTCGATATCAGGGATCTTCACCAGCTCTTGATTTTGGTCTATAGTAATAGTGCTATGGAAAAGGTTGAGAATGTTGGGGTTTGGGTTATATCCTTCCGAAGTACTAATGTTAAGCATGTTAGGCCCAGGTCATGACAAAGTTTCAGGTGCCTTGGAGTTTCATGCCTACCTATCAAGAATTTATTTGGTTAGTGTTAGGCCCAGGTTGCAGAG
>BEHA01050188.1:35041-46625 GCA_002897215.1 Eschscholzia californica subsp. californica
ATGTCTTATTGTGGGAAATGAGGAACAAAATGTGACTCAATTTATATTATTAATAGGTCGTTTCTCTTCAGCATCATATGTTATTGTGGAAATTGCTCGCTCTCATAATATACTCAAAGGAGATTATAAGTGTGAAGAGGGAAATACCTCTTGAATAATAATAGCTTGAACACAGACAGAGAAGATAAGAAAGAGAGAGAGATATGTGAGAAGATTTCTCTGTGTGTTTTATTCATTGATTTACACAAGTATTTATAGGTTTACAAGGGATTTACATATAGAAGTAATTTAGGAATAATGGAAAACTTTCCTATTCATGAATATTGGGAAACTTGGGAAACTTCCCTATTCATGAATATTACAATAATTAACAACTTTACATAATAGCAAAACTGCTATATTCTAACAATAAGAATGGATGCAAAACTTGGTTGCAGGCGGTAAATGCTCATTAGATAACGTGCAAGATAGAATTATTTGTGTCTTACAAACACAGATCAAACGTAGTACCAAGTCTATTACTTGTTTGGCGAAGGTAAAATGTATCAATGACCTAACCTGAGATATAAAATACCTGATAAACAAATATTGGCCCTATTGTGAAATTTGCACCCGAAACTTGGAGATATATTTTTTTTCTTCCCGATCAAATAAATAAAATTTCGAACAAATTTCTTTTGTTATTCCATGCTCCTATGAGGATAGAAAACCCTATTTCTCCCAACATAATACGTTTGTACTTCTCTGCCCGAAGATTACTAATATAAGAAGGGTTCTTTTATAATTTTTGGGTTTCTAGTCCAAAAATCTACACCTAAACACACATTTAGTCCATGCTAAAATTAATATAGGATTTTAAGCCAAAATAATAATTATAATGGATATTTAGTCCAAATTGACCCATCTTTATAGAAAAAACAGATCTCTATCATTTCTATTTAGTCATAATACCCATTATAACCTTTTATATAAGAAAAAATCCACTTTTGAAAACCAATCTCTAAAATTCTCTTTCTTTTTTTCCTTAGATTTTTTCGATTGGTTTCAAACTTACTATCTGTTTCGCAATATACACGTTATTTAGTATCAATTACGTATATTTCTACAACAAAACACATATAGTATAGTTAAAGTATGTTCAGATGTCAAAGTTACATTGTTTTTCTGTTTATTGATTCTGGTTTTGTTTCATAAATAACGTGTTATTTATTTTAAAAGTTTCATACTTTATTTCATATTTTTAAATGTGTCATACATAACACATTATGTATCAACAATGTTTCTTCCAAAAGGGGAAAGGACTAAAATCCAATTTTCTGAGAAGATTGGACCTTAATCTCTTTTTGAATTTTATTTCGGGCCTAAAACTCGTGGACCCGTTCTTTTACCCACTTTAGAACTTTTAATATGCAAATCTCCTCTCTCTCTCTATATATATATATATATATATACCTTTTCAGTAAATGCAGTAATCATGAGCTTGTTTGTGCTTACCACGACAATTCCACCGGATGCAAATAGGAAAAAAAATAGGATGAATAACAGTTCTGTGACACATTCCTTCAGTTTCAAAATGAATGACCTATTTTGAAAACTCAATTTTTTAAGCGAACATTATTAATTGGTTATAAAGAATATCATGATTTTTCCAATTGTACCTTCAGTAATTACAATGAAAAAGTTAAACTTACTTTTAAATAAACTTGTCATTAAATTTATAGTAATGGGTATTATTGGAAAGAGAAAAAAGTTCTTTTATTTATTTATAAAAATGGGACACTAAAATGCGACAACCCGAAAAAAAATTAGGTCATTCAATTTGGAACTGAAGGAGTAATTTAGATAGATTAATAATAGGATTAGTGTAGGTTGAGGCGTATCTTGAACTCGTCTCACGAAGAAAAAAACAATGGGAAAGCTTCAAGCTACAGATCTCTAGGTCAATCAAAAAAGAGGTTTACTTGATATGTTTAATCACTAAATTTTTCACGGGTTAATTTTGATCTGGACTCCAATTTCTGATAATTCAAAAAATTTAGCCTCTATATTTGTTTAGCTTTAAATTTGGCTTGTAACATTATGATTCCGTTAGTCATATTTAACAGTTAATATTTTCTTGTCATTTCTTTCGAAATGTTTCCTTCTTTGGTTTTTCACTCTCTTCTGTCGTTGGAAAAAATCGTCGACATATGAATGGGCAATATCCTTAAAAAAAATTATTTTCAATATTTTTTTCCCATTCTTTTTCACAACCACCGGTATCTTCTCTCTCCCTTCTCCGGAAACAGAAGATAATAGTTATGGTGGCGGAAATAGTGGCGATGGAAAGAGGAAGATGAAGGAGATTGAAAAGAACAACAATGGAGGACGCTGGCAGACTATTGGTCAATCGTCAACCAACGATTTTCTCGGATGGGGAGAAATAGAGGAAAGACGTGGGTGAAGATTTTTTTTTTTTATAAGGCAAACATAACATCTATTGATTTGCAAAGTTAGTTACAATGATGTCATGATGAGATAAGGAGCAGTTAGGAATACAAGTAGACAACTCTACACCATGTTTCCTAGAGTTTATAGCTAGAGAGTGTGCCACGCTATTAAACTTCCTGTTTATATACAAAAAAGAGATACTATCGAAAGAGGGGACATGAAGTTTTATATCCTTAAGAAGATATTTTGCTGTCCAGTGGATGGAGTTGGGGGAGTTGTTCAAAAAGTTGCATAGGTTGAGCGAGTCCCCTTCCAAAAGAAGACTTTTGATACCATGCTTTTTAGCCCAAGAAATGCCTAGCAGAGCAGCTTTCCCTTCACCTTCATCTACTGTTCTAGAGCTGGTGAGGAGTGTTTGTCTTGCAATTTGGTTTCCTGTGGAATCATGCACAACAATAGCTAGACAAGAAAGAAGTGAGCCTTTGACAAAAGAAACATCATAGTTTATCTTGTGGAATCCAGGGGGAGGTGGAGTCCATTGTTGTGTTATTGGGGTTGTGCCAGGAGATTTGTTTCTTATTATTGTGTATTGAGCAATAAGATAACTTCTGGTTGTTGAAGCAACTAAGTGCATGTTCACTTGTTTTTCTTTAAAAATAAGCTCACATCTACTTTTCCATAAGTGCCAAAGAGCTGTGGAGATAATTTCAATTTTCCTGAAAGATCCTGAATGATCAAATCCATCATCAACGTGATACCAGAAGTGTAGCCATTCATGAAATGTTGTAAAAGTTGGCTCAGTGGTGTCAAAAGTGTGAAATTCTCTCAGTAGCAGTTTTGTGGATGGACAGTTGTGTAGGAAGTGCATTTGTGTTTCTTCATCAGTTGAGCATAGAGGACAGATGGGAGGGAAGTTTCTTATTTTCTTAGATATATTAGAATTCAGTGGCAGAATATCATGAACTAACTTCCACAAAAACAGGAGTATTCGAGGATGAAGTCTGAGGTTCCAAAGGTGTTTCCAGTCCTGAGAAGGAGGTGCAATGGAGGTAGGGGATGCATTGGTGGCATGGATAAGATGCTTATAGTATGAGGACACTGTGTAAGTACCTGAATTGGAGAGGGTCCACTTTTGAGTGTCTGTTTGAGATGTCAGGGGAATAGTTTGAATCTTCCTTTGGGTTTCAGGAGTGAAGAGGAGGGATAAGATTTGCTGATTCCAAACATGTTCCGGAGTTATAAGTTGTGTGACCAAAGTGAAGCCAAGATTATTTTCAGGTTCCTCTATAGTAGGAGAACCCGGTATCCATGATTGAATCCAAATATTTACATCTGACCCATTACCTATATCCCATTCTATGAATCTATCAACGTGTTCTTGATTTTTCAGCATTTGTTTCCAAAACCAGGAAGTGTTGTTTGTAAGATGTGGAGATGAAGAAGATTGGTTATTGTACTTGGCTCTGATGAGTTGAACCCAGGGTAAATCATGTTGAGTTCTGTATAACCAGTTGAGTTTGCTTCTGAGAGCTGGGTGAAGATGTTTTGTAATGAATTTTCTCGGATGGGGAGAAATAGAAGAAAGACGTGGGTGAAGATGTTTTGTAATGAAGGGTGAAAAAATGAGAAAGTATTGACTATTTAGGGCCACATTTGGAGTGTTGGACAAATATAAAAGCCAAATGTTGGAATTGGTCATATTCATAGTCAAATTGAAATTAACCCTACTTTTAGTTGTCAAGTATTTGGACATCTAACTCAACATTGATTTGCAACTATGGGAATTCCCTAATATCAATCTAGGTCATGGAATTTTCCTTTCATCGTACATGACTATTTTTCACTAAGTTAATGTTGGAATTAGAGTCGATTTTAGATCGTTTTGACTTGTCAAACTCAAGAACGAGGTGTTTCTATGCGTTCGTCTCATTGAACTCAATTTTCTTCATTATGTTTCTTTTCATTTTTTAACCTCAAATGGTTCGAATCATTCAATTGCTTACCGTATTATCAACTAAAAAAAACTTTCAACAAATTTTTACTTTATTTTAATTGCATCAAAAGAATTTTTTATAGTTATTTTGTAAATTTAAATTTAAAAACATAGGACATCTCTAAATATGAGATAAGAGTAGGTATAGTCTAGGTATATAGTACTCCCTCCGTCTCATATTAAAAGTCCCGCTTTCGAACTCCAACTTTTTTTCATATATTTTGTTCTTCCATTTGTACCCTTATTTATTGTAGAAGAAAAGTCTAAATTCAAGAGAATCTCATTTTCCCACCTCACTAAACATTTAAGTGCTTTTATTGCAAAAACCAATTCCAACAAACTATAGTTGACTCAAGGTAAAGGCATTGTGGGAAAGTAGATGGATTTTATATGATAAAAAAGGAAATGGAACTCTTAGTATGAGACATCTCTAAAAGGAAAGTGAGACTCTTAATATGAAACAGAGGGAGTATAATTTGTTTTGAGATAATGCTTAACAAAGGGAGAAATGTGACCATTTAAGATTACAAAATTGATAAAAACTATTTAATCTTCTTTATTTCTTTTCTTTAAAAGAATGTGCTTCTCAACTTCCCAGTAAGTCAACGCTTGGTTGCCCAAGTGGTTTTAAATGTTGGCATATACTTCATAAGTATCTGGAGGTTCCGAGTTCAATCTTCAAAGAAAGTGGAATCTTTGGGTTATTGAATTTAGGATTATTGAATGTAAATAATGTAGTTTGGCTTTAAGCCACAGTTAGTTGGACTTTAGATCATAGTTTAGTTAGATTTTAGGCTCATACATCGTAGTCAATTTTCAAAAAAAAATCGGAGTAAAAATCAAAATAGTGCTACCATCACTGGTCCACGGACGAAATTACTGATATAACTACATAAAAAATGGCAAAATTACTTATATAACTACACAAAAGATGACTTTTCGTTTTTCGGATTCACAATGGATAGCTTACTAACTAACGGGGGTGGGGGTTGTGGGTTAGGACTTTCGTGGACATTTGAGTGTCCGCGAAAGTCCGAGGCATTCAAATCCGGACATTCGAGAGTCTACGAAAGTCCGAGGCATTCAAATCCAGACATTTGAAAGTCCTCGAAAGTCCGAGACATTCATATCCCGACATTTGAGAGTCTATGAAAGTCTGAGGCATTCGATTATAGACAAAATGTCCCAGGTTTTGGTAGACTTCATAGTTTGATGGATTTTGTGAAGGATTTGGGACAAATTTGGAGCCAAAAATGTCTTTACAAAAACAAGAGACATTTGGAGTCCATCATGTGATTAAACAACAATAATAATATTAAAATAATAAATGACCACCAAAGGTCCATCAATGTCCACAAATATTCACAAGATGTCTACGAAAGTCGAAAAATATATTTTGAAATGTTCATACAAATATATTATTCCATGTGATTAAACAATAATGATAATATTAAAATAATAAATATCCACCTAATGTCCATCAATGTCCACGAATATTCACAAATGTCTACGAAAGTCGAAAAATATATTTTGAGATGTTCATACAAATATATTACTTCATGAGATTAAACAATAATTATAATATTAAAATAATAAATATCCACCAAATGTCCATCAATGTCCACAAATATTCACAGATGTCTAGGAAAGTCGAAAAATATATATTTGAAATGTTCATACAAATATATTATTTCATGTGATTAAACAATAATAATATTATTAAAATAATAAATGTCTACCAAATGTCCATCAATGTCCACAAATACTCATAGATGTTGATGGAGACCATCAAGATGGGCCTCACGACCGAACTAGTTAGAGGGCCTCATGGTCGAGCCCATTAGGGTTAGAGTTTAGGAGTTTCCATGTTTTAGTATTTCCTACTAAGTCTAGGTTTAGAAGTTTCTATGTTTGAGTATCTTTGATATTTAGGAATCCTAATTTGAGTCTATCTAGAAGTTTCTAAGTTCCTATAAAAGGAAGTCAGGTCTGTCCTTGTTATTCAGATCAGAGAATATTATCAACCAAGTTTATTATTAATCAAGTTTATTGTTTATCGTTATTTTATCAGTTTTATTTCGTTAGTTTAGTTTATTAACAATGGTGGATTCCATTACTTTTATGCTTCTGCAACAATCTACATCAGCTGGTATTCAGAGCTTTAAAAATCTGGGAATAAAATGAAATTTTTTTCATGGATACATCTCTCCTTGAGTGTTGGAAAATATTTCCACGTTTAGATTGGGATCCCTTTCGAGATTCAAAACAATTTTATGTTGATCGAAAATATCCAGAAAAAATTAATACCGTTTCCAAAATTCCTCTATTCGACGGTCAATATCATATAAATTTTTGGATTCAACGTATGGAAGATTGGTTCATAAACCAAGATATCCATGACGAAGATAAGGTTTTTCTCATCGAACAACATATGTCCGAAAGAATCTACGAACAATTCAATGCAATGCAATGGAGACTCATTAATCAAGGAAAAAAATTCGTAGACGATTGGACTACATTGAAAAGCATCTTCAGGTATGTTTTTCTTCCTTTAGATGAATATTTTTCATATGTGGAGACAAAGATTGAATCAAGTAGACAGTTCTCCACTTCGGTCACCGTGTTCGATGGTATTGAAGAAGAAGTTCTTGACAAAAAGAACAAAATTTTCTCAATGACTGAGGAAAAAGAAGAACAAATTGAATTATCCGAAATTCCTTCGACTACCATGGTCGATACTGTTGAAGGAGATTTTCTTGATAAAATAAATACTAGTTTTTCAATGACGGAGAAAGAAAAGTTCAATGAGATGAATAACAAAAGCTCAGGCAAATTATTTGCTTCGTATATAATCCCGGGAGAAGAATTAGTTGTTTCGAATCACAAAATTCCTTCGACCACCATGAACAATATTGTTGGAGGAGAGGTCCTTGATAACAAAAATACAAGTTATTCAATGAATGGGGAAGACGAATTGCTCACTTCCACTCCAAGAATGACAACCATGTGTTCATCTTTCATCTTCTTATTTCTCCGAGAACTTGGTCACTTTCATGTGGTTCAAGGTAAGAGTCCCGGTTTTGTCAGTACAGATGACATTGGCAGAACAAAACTTGCAGAGGAAGTCAATAGTAGTAAAACAATTACGTGTTTGGTGCTATCACACTCAGCTATATCAAGTTTAGCATTAAATCATCCACTTTCAGTAATAAAAAACGCTTTAAGTCTTCATGGTCTTCTTGATTGTTATGACAGTGAACAACTTCATGCTATCTATGATAGTTGATGGGTCATGAAAATGTCCCATCTGAGTCGTTTAATTTAGCCAAGTTAGTTCGTATCGAGTCTTCATTATAATAAAATAGTTGGTTTTTATGATTAGGTTTCTTTTGCGGAGTTAGGTGTGAAAAACGGTTAAAAATGAGAAAAAGTTACTTGAAGGGCATTTTGGTCTTTTGGACACAAGGGTATTCTGGGAAATTTGGACAAGGTCAGTGACGAGTGAAAAGTAGAGTCCGAGACGAGCTCGTAGGAGAAAACAGAAGTCAATTCGGAGTCCGGAAGAGTGAGATATGCATAGTCAAAGTTGGAGGCAAACAATGTAGACTGGTGGGACACTTTCGGGCACCATTCTGGCTGGTGGGATGCACAAACCGGACAGCAACATGTGGTCCCCTCTTTTCCCACTTTTAAGTCCCTGAATTTACAGAAATGCCCCTCCTTTTTGTCTCACTTTATGTTCAACCAATAAGAAATCATTTCTTGAGTAGAAAGCAACCCTAACTTCCTATTTTAACCCTCTTTCTCCCATTTTCTCTCAATTAACTCCTAAAACCCTAGCCATCAACCCATCTATAAATAAATCTCTACCTCTTTCATTTCTCTCTAGACTTGCAAACCCTCTCAATCCTCTCTTAGCCTTCTTCTCCCCTCTTAGCCTTCCTCTCCCCTCTTAGCCTCTCTTTCCTCCTTCTTGTAGTAGTAAAACCCTAAACCAGTTTCTCCTCTTTTAGCCTCCTTTTCTCTCTACCTCTTCTAAACTAAAAACCCTAGCCCCCCATTCTTTTCTTCTACTTTCTCTACCACCTTCATCTCTTCTCTACATTTCCTTTCTAATTTCTTCTTCTAACCTTCTAATTTCTCCATACCTTCTTATCTAAAATCTCTTCTTCTTCTATCTCTCTTCTAAATTTCTCTTCTTTTATCTTCTAGTAAGCTATTATTTGGAGTTTGGGTAATATTCTTGAGACACTTGGAGCTAAAATTGGACATCAAAATGGAGATACATGGGAATATGGATTTTGAACATTCTTGGTGATTTCTTTCCATCAATCTTTTGTAATTTCATTTACTTTATAAATTCAATGAATATTACTTTAGTTTCCATGAGTAGCTAAATTTATATCCAGGGTGTAGAGGAAACCCATATTTGGGCTTATTTTGAGATATGTTATAAATCAATGAATCCTTATATTGAGCTTCAGTGCCTATTGATTGTCATTTCATGTTGATTCTATAACCTTATTATCATTCATGCATTATAATTAGATATTTCATGCTTTTATTGAATTATTAGATGAGATATGCCTTTTAGATAATGAATGATAGTGTAGGAATTTAGTTTTATATGATAGTCAATCAAACATTCTTGATTTTGAATTGTGTTATTAAAGAATATTATCCGAAACCTAATTAGTTCATTAAGCTAGGTTTTGAGTTGTAAACAAATAGTGATTTGTTAAGTAGTCCATTTGTGTGGTGAAATCGAAATCCTTAGATCCTTTTTCTCATCTTGATTTCATTCTTATTAGTCTATTAGTATTGTTTTCTTTCTTTAAGTAGTTTCCAAATCAAATCAAAAATTTGAAAGGGGGTTTAATTCGAGATTTAGGTAAAATAGCTTGTCCTTTGGAACGATACTCGATCTTATTAGAAATACTATAACTTGACCCCTACACTTGGGGAATAGACCTAATTTTAGGCCTATCAATAGTACTTCTTTATCAACAACTCTTTGTCTAACTACTGGTGATGAACAAGGACATCTAGGGTTTGTTAATATTGCCAACATTAAAGGCGGTAAAGTTACTTTCAGATCAGCTGCTCCTGGATTCTACATATGCAAAATCTGTCAGACAAATTTCTTATAATATCTTTATTCTTGAAATTATTTCCCAACTCTTGACACTTACGGAGGGTTTAAAGTCTCGTGCCCATGTAATTGTATTGATAATGGAATCGGATTGACGATAGTCGATTTGATAAACAATTTGGGAAAGATTGAGAGATCTGAAACAAAGGAATTCATGGAGCCATTAGAGGTAGGAGCAGATGTTAGTGTGATTGGTCAATTTGGTGTTGGGTTTCACTATTCTTCTCTTGTAACAGAGAAGGTTATTTTGACAATGAATAAAAGTGGGAGAGAAAGTGAGATGTCAGAACCAGTAGAAGGAAAGAAGATAAATAGTAGTAATAGTAAAACCAATCTTTCTTCTACATTAAACGTGAATTCCCTTGAATTTGTTCCAAGAACACGGATCCAAATTCCAAATTCAGGTTACCCAACCTTACAGTATATTGGTACTAGTAGTGGGTCTGATCGGTTTAACCCTAGGGAACAGAATTCAGTTCAATTGATTTCATATTCTACTCTTACAATTCCAATTTCTTTGAAAAATTTACTCAGTGATGATCTTCGATTAGAGATAGTCAAACAGGTGGAATATCAATTCAGCGATATGAGTTTATTTGCAAGTGATACCATATTGAAGCATATACTAAAGGATCCTGAAGGTTATGTTCCTTTATTTGTTATTTCGTCTCTTGGTGAAGAACTTGTGGGAATTGCTACAATGAGTCTCTCTTTATACTTGTTCATGTTACTTCACTCCTTCATGAAGATTGTTAAGTGGCAAATTTTACAATGGGAAGATGTCACAATCAACATTGTTTATTCTTCACTCGTTGGTCGAAGCCTCGATAGGATGACAAAATACATAGTTGAATTTTTCAGAGAGAATAATGTGGGTATTATGATCCTCTTCATTGAATTACTAGATGACGGGAGATGTAGAAATTTGTTAGAAGTTTGTTTCCTGCAATTGATTTTGCGAGATATTTCACATCATGGGTTTCAGATTCTAGTTGGTGAATTGGTCTATATTTGTCTTCTCCGAATTTTTGGCAAATTTCGCACAAAGTGAGAACTAAGGATTGCCTTCGAAATCGTCGCCAAAGTTACCTTCCACATCGCTAATAACTACCCGTTTTATCCGGATGAACCAATATATGACGACACCAACTTGGGGACAAGTTGTTCCACAGAGGGGGAGTATGATGGAGACCATCAAGATGGGCCTCACGGCCGAACTAGTTAGAGGGCCTCATGGTCGAGCCCATTAGGGTTAGAGTTTAGGAGTTTCCATATTTTAGTATTTCCTACTAAGTCTATGTTTAGAAGTTTCTATGTTTGAGTATCTTTGATATTTAGGAATCCTGATTTGAGTCCATCTAGAAGTTTCTAAGTTCCTATAAAAGGAAGTCAGGTTTGTCCTTGTTATTCAGATCAGAGAATATTATCAACCAAGTTTATTATTAATCAAGTTTATTGTTTATCGTTATTTTATCAGTTTTATTTCGTTCGTTTAGTTTATTAACAATGGTGGATTCCATTACTTTTACGCTTCCGCAACAATCTACATCAGATGTCTACGAAAGTCGAAAAATATATTCTTGAAATGTTAGTATAAATATATTATTTCATGTGATTAAACAATAATGATAATATTAAAATAATAAATGTCTACCAAATGTCCACCAATGTCCACAAATATTCACAGATGTCTATGAAAGTCGAAAAATATATTTTTGATTAGTACAAATATAATATGCATTACACATTTTGTCAATGGACTCAAGATCTTGAAATGACCCCAAGATATTTTTAGTAAAACTCATTCTCATTGAAAATTAAACAAGATTATACAAGAGTATTTATAAGAGAAAATACAAAAATTCTCAACTGACTTATAACAAATAGTAACAACCTCTAACCAATTCATAACAAATTTTAGTTGTTATGATAGGGTGTGTCTCGAGTGTATCAAACTCTATTCAGCCAAGTAACTAACTCAACCATCATAAGATGTCTTGATCAAGTGG
>BEHA01050188.1:47228-60646 GCA_002897215.1 Eschscholzia californica subsp. californica
AATTGACATACCAGATTAACTGAGTAACAAATGTCTGGCCTAGTCCATGTAAGATATTGAAGAGCACCCACTAAGCTTCTGTAAAATGTGGGATCCTCAAGTAACACCCCATATGTGGGAAGAAGTTTTGTTCCTATGAGGAAGAGGAGTGGAGCAGGGTTTTGCATTAGACATTTGGGCCTTTTTGAGAAGATCAACTATGTACTTGGTTTGAGAAAGAAATATACCAGATCTGTTTCTATGAGCTTCCATGCCCAGAAAGTAGTGAAGCTCACCTAAGTCTTTCATGGCAAAATGAGAACTAAGATTAGTAATAAGAGAAGCACAAGCTGAAGAAGAATTCCCTATAACCAGGATATATCATCCACATAAACCAAAACATAAAGAAGAATGCTACCCTCATAAAACACAAAGAGAGAAGTGTCTGAGAAAGATTTTTGGAACCCAAATGCTAGAAGAGCATCCACTAACTCCTCATACCAGGCTCTAGGAGCTTGCTTCAGACCATATATAGATTTATGTAGCTTACACACATAATTGGGCCTTGATTTATCCTGAAATCCAGGGGGTTGAGTCATATAGACTTCCTCCTTGATATGACCATGAAGAAAAGCATTACTAACATCCAGCTGCTTGATGCTCCAATCATTTTGGACTGCAAGTGTAAGAAGAACTCTAATAGTTGTTAATTTTGCTACTAGACTAAATGTCTTAGAGTAGTCAATTCCTTCTCTTTGATGAAAACCTTTTGCCACTAATCGAGCTTTGTATCTCTCAATGCTACCATCTGAGTTTTGTTTCAGTTTGAACACCCACTTACAACCCACTAAATTCTGATGTGGAGAAGGAGGAACCAAAGACCATGGTTGAAGATCCTCAAGTGCTTTAAACTCATTTTCCATAGCATCTCTCCAATGAGGGTCTTTATGAGCCTGAGTGAAACAAGTGGGAGTGATGGGTAAAGTACTTAATGGTGCAGGAAGGGGATATTTGGTAGATGCTAGAAGGGTCTTTGGTTTATAAATGCCTAACTTTGCTTTAGTCTGCATAGGATGGTGGGATTGAATAATAGGGGGACTAGGAGAAGCTTGACCAGGAATAGGATTTTGAGGGTTAATAATGGGTGGACTAGGAAGAGCTGGAATAGGATTTTGGAGAACATTAGGTACTGGGTCTGGTTGAACAAGAGGAATAGGAGTAGGTGGTACAGCAATGGTGGTGTCAGAGTGAATCAAACTCTATTCAGCCAAGTAACTAACTCAACCATCATAAGATGTCTTGATTAAGTGGAGCAGTGGTGTATATTTAGGGTCCAACCTCAATTTGAATTATACACCTCTATTAATTTTGTCTATGGATCAAATGTCTTAAAATGTCTATAAAGACATTTTGTCTACAAACTCAATGTCTTGAAAATGTCTATGAAGACATGTTGTCTATAGTAAGTCATTTGAAATGTCTACGAGACATTTTGTCTATGAAAGTCTGTGAAAGTCTCAATCCACTACCCCCCTAAGTAGTCTTTCTTGTAACAAAAATAAATGGTCTTTCCAATTCTCTTTATGTGTAACATATAACAGTCTCCTAACGACGCGTTATTACATCATACATCATGATTTAGATCATATGAAGAAAGTTTATTAGAAAAATAAGATAAACACGAACAATGTAATAATGTAATATTACAACTAATTTTCAAAAGTATAGAAACAAACTACAAAAGTCTTAAAGCAGTGGATATACTTATACTTTATTCATAGATATAAACTACACGAACATGCATAAATAAATAAATAAACCAAAGTAACAAATATAGATCTCTTGACCTTATGTATATATATTAAAACTTGAGTTTGGGTGACCGAATTTCATTTAAGAACTTTGGTTGGAAAATTGTTTATTGATTTAAATTTGGGTGGTTAAATTAGAGATAATATTGTTTTTTCTTTTTGAGTTTGGACTTCAAGAGTCATTACATTTGAATGCCATTGATACATCATCAGGGGCGGCACGGGCCCAAAGCAGTTAAAGCGGCCGCTTTGGGTCCCAACGTGGCGGAAGACCTAATGGTTTGGATTTTATGTTAGTTTGTCAAACAATAATTACATTCTGAACTATTTTAGAACATATTTTGAGTTGTAGCTTAATGGTTAACGATTCAGATTATGCTTAAGAAGTCAAGGATTCGATTCCCATAAACATTTTTGTTACGATTTTTTTTAAGCATATAGGGCCTCAATTTTTAATGCCGTTTGGGCCCTCCAAAATATTTGGACCGGCCCTGTACATCATGATTATAATATGTAATGCATCATGAATTTAGATGAGTGCTATAACCGCTAATTAAAACACCTTAAATTCTAAAGACTATATAAAATTCTGAAGGCCATCCTAGAAGGCTTGAAAGTCCATCTTTTGTTCAATGCACAAACTAAATGAAATAAATCTTAATGATAAAACGCTTCTATGACTTCGTAGAAGTAAGAGGGAGCGTCCTACCACTGCAACAAAGACCAGAGGAAGATATTAGTATTTGTTAGGAATGGGTCGCCGTGAAATAAAATATGAAATAAAATATCCCTTTGATTTTTCCTTTTTTTGGGGCGGGCATATCAAGTGGGACTACTTGGCCCCACACAGATCTGATTGTTGTCTGATTAACGGTGGTGACTGGAGAGCAATTAATGCGTCTTCCATATACCCCATACTACTACTACTACACTATTATTTTCTGCAGATCAAGTGGTCTCCATGGTCCCATAGGGAGACAATCAATCAACATCCACACAATTCCTCAAAATTTGCACTAAAAATGAGCATTGGGATACTCAAAGGAATTTACTTTTAAGTTAAATTTTTTTTTTTTTTTTTCAGAAATCGACTGTGTTTAATGAAAGAGAACTAAAACTCAATAATATAAAAAAAGTCTAATGTCCGACGAATTTATTACATTATTTATATATTTAAGAACCCCAAATTCAATAAATTATGGATTCTACTTCCTATGAGAATCAAACCTGAGACTTCGAAAATTTCAAAGTTTGTGTCAAACACTTTCAACCACGTAAATAATGTACTAATACGTGTGACTTTAAATCGAACCACGTTCAGTAAACTATTAATTCTACATTTAATAACCTCAAGCGGGATATTCGACTGAACCACGTTAAATAAACTATGGATTCTACGTTAAGCGTCATACAATATTTACCTGAGGTTATAAAATGTATAAATAATGGTGGGATATTCGACTGAACCACGTTAAATTATCGTATCACTATTTTAACTTATCTTTACGATTTCACATATGCGAATTTAACAATGTCAACAGTTTGCGTGCAAGATTTATTGGTGTCTTCATAACTTTTAGAGAGTTACTGTTTTTTCAAAAAATCGAAGCTTAACTAAAATTTTGTCTTAATTTATGTACAGTGAACGCTAGTCACAGACCAGTTAGTGTCAATAAACTCGTATTTAGAATATCACCACTTTAAAGTTCACACATTTCAGATAGATTTCGTCATATTTCTATCAGGGGTGGGCGAAAACTGAACCAAACCAAGTCGAGCGGGACCGATCGGCTTTTGAGTCGAGCGGGACCGATCGGCTTTTGAGCCGAACCGGTCACTGTTCGTCTCTCTTCGGCCAGAAAATCAAGCAACTTAAATCGGTGTGGTTTGGCTTTGACTTGGGTTTCTAGAAACCGCCCAAACCGAACCGATCGAACCTTAAAATATTTATCGTACTAAAATATTACATATAGAAGTAGAGAGTAAGAAATATAAACTTTAGTAATAAGTTCTAAATTATCTTTGTTTTCTTAAGTTAATACTGTTATAATTTAATAAAGTTTAAAGTGTTAAACTGAAAAAGGAAACAAATTAAAAGAGTCCTAATAAAAAAATAAGAAATGCAACGAAACACGATTAAACTGATTAACTGAACCGAACCAAATCAAGTCGGACGAATTATGTTGAGTGGCCGAATAATCAGTTCGACTTCGACAGACGACTTGGTCACAACGCCACTTATTAGTACAACTTCTGCATAAGCTAGAAGCGAATTAAACTTACCCTTGCTTAGTTGCTCCCCCCTGATATCTATGACTTTAGTTCTTGGAGATACACAAAATACACTATATTTACAGTTAGAAAAGAGTAGTAGTTTGTTGAAGAATAGCTGTCATGTCACAGTAGCATTATGGTACCATGTCTCCATCGTACAATACTTCTTCACATGCTAAATAGTACCCTTACCGTTTCATCGTTCCTCCTTTCTCGGCTATATTCCATTCCACCTTTCACAAAAAAAAAAAAAAAAGTAAATACTCATCCAACGGTTGATATTATTCATTACGCAGTGTATCTTTTTTTATATTGCATCTTCATATCAAAAGAGATATAATCAAAATAGAAACTTGGAGATCACAAAAGCAAGTTTTTTTGGTACTAGTTTGATTTTTCTTAAGACTAGTTTGGGTGAAAATCTATTAAAACAACTCAATCAGTTATACAGGGGATAAATCTTATCGTCCATTTTATTTTAGAGATTGATTGGGAACACATCCGATAGATGATATAAAATCATTTTTTTTATGTAAATAGAATAAAAAGAAGAAGTGTATCTACGTAAATCAATTAAAATTGGTTAGAATAACTACTACCAACATATCTCTCCCTACTTTTTACTCCCACAGATTACATCCTAGAAACTACCAATTTTCGCAGGAGAAAATCGTGGGAGAGATTGAAATAACTAACCCACTCTCCTATGTCTTCCTAAGTTCTCTCTCAACCGCCTAACTATTTGACTTAAAATTAGAATTATCTCATTTCCTCTCCAAATTCTTTCTTTAAGAAATTATATTCAAAAAAGACAACAAAGAAATCTATCCTGATAGTGATTTACCGCGAAGCTAAGAGGGATCTGTCGCGTGGACGCTGCGGAAACCTAGTTAGTTTTAAAACTAAATTTTGTAAGTTCAAACAGAAAGAATGAGAATTAACTCTATTTGTTTTGTGCATTTTATATAGTGTTCATTGTTTCCCCTTCTTTATTTTTTCTTTTTTGCTCTAATGTTGCTTAAACTGGTTTATTAATTTGGTCATTTTGATGTTTATGTGTGAATCCCTTTCTCAGTTTCAATTTAGCAAACCATTTTTATATCTAAATGGAAGTTCATATAGTCAAACAACTTCTCTTATGATCTTTGGAAGGAAGAATATATGGAAGAATTGTTGTTTTACTTCATCGTCTCTAAATTACAATTTTGCGATTACATATATATTGCATAGTAATTTTGGTCCAGCCAGGTATGAGTACAAATCCTGACTCCGTCCTTGAATACGACCCCAATGGAAGTGCAAATATTTGTCTTGTACAATATTGGAAGGGTGAGAAGATTTATATTTACATGGCGGAGTTATAATTAGAGATACAATGGATTTTGGTACAAAATAATCATATTTCTGATGGGAGAGGCCCTTTGAGTAGTTTAATAGCACAGGGTCGAAAGGTCACTTTGTTACCTATTCCATTAAGAACCCCACATTTTTTTTGTCAATCGTATTTATACATTTACAATTCATGTGACGGTATTAATACTTCTGAAAGGTGTTCTAATGGCTCGTGGTTCCTATTTGATACTTAGGAAACCAAATCTTCGTTGTCATTTCGCTCGTTGACGGGCCATGCCAAGTACCCCCAAACTAGATTAATTGTTATTTGTGTAGTCTTATCTTATAAACTATTTTTTTTTGTTGAACGTCTTATAAACTATTTTAAAAAGTAAATAATATCATATGAATTTATTGATACGAGAGTTGAGTGTCTGGCTCGAGTTTCACTTACGTTAACTTTTCTCAGATTCTTATTTTTTTCTACCCTTACGTATCCTAACATGATTGGCAAATTAGCGTAAGATAGAATTTGGATTTTTGAGAATTATAGTGGAAAGGGTGATAGATAAGTAAATCTATTGTCACTCTACTCAGAGACTAGTAAAAAAAATGGTGTGATTAGTGAACCTTTTCTTTTGATGAGGAGTGTAATTAGCGAACCTTGTGGGCTCTATATATAATCGGTCCTTTCCCTATTTCCCATCTATTTATTTTCGTTAGTAATTTACAGTCATGTGAGGACATAGTGAGATATTTCATAGTGCCCACATAAGATTTTTCTAACTTCCTAGATAATTTACATTTTGGTGGCTACTTTGTATATACATTCTAAAAATGTATAGGGCCGGTAATTATAAGGTCCAAAATGGGGAAGTTAAAGAGAATCAGGCCCAATACTAAATAATAATGAGGAAAAAACCCAGTAGGTAAAAATACAATTTTACCCTCTAAAATGAAATTTTCCGTCCAAATCAATGTCAAAATTTTTTTGAACATTTCTGAACAATTATTGGTTTGCTCTCGACAATTTTGTAAATTTCTGAACAAATCTTAGTTTGTCTCAACAATTTGTAAATTTGTGAACAAATTCGTTTTTGCTTAGACATTGATTTGCCAAGATATTTCGCATTTTTTTTCTTTTGCATTTTACATAGACAAACTAACACAAACATTTTGGCTACAACATTTATCAATTTGTCTTGTGAAAAAATAAATGGTTACCGCATTTTTTGTTTTGCTTTCGACATAAATATAAAGTCTAAAGCATTTTTTATTTGACTTTTACAAAAATTAAAATGTTATGCATATTATCCTTTGTATTTAACAAATCCGTTAACGAACAAATAATATTTTGACTAATACATTATATATGTTGTTAAGAACATAATTATATATGACGCCAACATTTTATAATAAGTCGGGACATTATTATAGATATTGTCAACATTTTATAACAACACAAAGATATATGTTGTCAACATATAAGGGTAAAAATGAAATTATGAAAAAAATATGTTGTATTGTTAACAACATAATTACATATCTTGTGAACATTTTGAAAAATATTCAAAAAATGGGTTTTTTTGACATTATTATTTTTGAGTGGGTTTTTTTCTTATTAGGGTCTAGATTTTTGGGTTTTTCACTCATTTTTCCCATTCTCTAAATGGGAGTTCCACATTTCTCTATAAAATAGTGAAGTAAAAGATTTGGTCATATAAAATAATAACCAATAATTCTCTTTGTAAAAATAGGAATTAAATGAGATGAGTGAGACCTATTTGAGGTAATTTGTATTTCCACGTGTGAGTTTTATAGTGTGGAAACTTTTTGGTGCAGAAAAGTACACTGAAACGTGAGACATGGGTGGGGAAGGGCATCACATGAAAGTTGGGTGTCGTTTACTCCTCGTTAGGGTTTGGTTTGGTGGTGCAAACAATCCAATAAAACCAAAAGTAAAACAAGAGCTATCTCTAATTTAGAGAGAGAAAGAAGAGAGGCATGTGGTTGTATTGTAAAAGGGGATATTGGATATGAAAAGCAAACAACCAAAAGAACAGCTACTATTTCAGAAAATGTTAAATAAAACTTTAATTTGGATAAAGAAAGCTTTGAGAGTAAGAAGATAAACTAAAGAGGATGAGGAGGATGAGGAGGAAGCATCGATCCCTAAATTGCTGATGATAAAATAATCACCCTCCTCTTACACACGCATGTCCCATACTCTCTCACTCTCTCTTCACTCATTTCAATGCCCTTCCTCAAATGGGTGGGTGGGTCCTCAAATGGGTACCCATTTACCAAATACCAACTTCAGAATGGTTCAAATCCCATTTACTAAATTGAAGATGAAATACAAATCCAACCTTACCCATCACATAAGTACATAATTGACAAAACTTATGTTTATTAGACCAAGGATATAGAATGGATCGTCTAGTTACCAAGTATATGATGTCTAGAGTATTCGTTCACTCTAATATATTATGGAAGGTAGGTAAGTCTACACGTGATATGTTCAATGTTCAGATATTATCCATGTCACTCAAGAAAAAAGAAGCGTCTTAGACTCAAATAACACACAAGTAGGAAACACTTGAGAAAAATTCTACAAAAACTGTCTTCACTTACGTCATATTGAAAGCCGGTTTTGAATTCGTTGTCTACAAACTTAATACAACTTTTTGTAGTACGTAGTAGTTCAACGGTTGAAAATGAATTCAATATGAATAACGAAATTTAGTATTCCATCACTTTGCAGTAAGAAGAAATATTTTATTATAGAATTTTAGAATTAAATGATGAGGTTTTAGGAATTAATAACAGTATTAACATGGGTATTAGAGTGAATTAGTTATTACTTTATGAATTAATCACAAGTTTCTAGGTTTTAAAAATTCTTTTATATGTACGAGGAAGGCAAGAAGCGGTTAAACAGGATTTCACAGCAATTGGTTTAAGATCATCGCCTATATAATCATCAAGATCCAACATTTATGCTGATCACAGAAACAAATGAATAATAATGATAGTATCAAGTACAACTTCTAGCTCGATTACCCTCACTGCTAACTCCAACGTAACTCATGCTATATATACTGAAAAAATGTTATGGGCAAAACGAGTTTTACTAATCTTACACTCCATTAGAGGCAAACCACGCGAAATACCAATACTAATAACCCATACACTTGCTTTTACACTCCCCAATAATCATTCTGAAAAAAAAAGGTCATGCCAAAACAAGTACACTAATCCTACGCTCTATTAGAGGCAAACCACGCACAATACCAATATTTATAACCCATACACCTTACTTGTACACTTCTCAATTATAGTATTGAAAGTGTTGTGGGTAAAACCAGTTTTACTAATCTCACACACCGTTAGAGGCAATCTACGCAAAATACCAATATTTGTAACACATACACCTTACTGGTACACTTCCTAATCATTATACTGAAAAAGTGTTATGGGCAAAACAATGTTTTACTAATCCTACAATCTGGTAGAGGCAAACCACGCAAAATACCAATATTTATAACCCATATATCTTACTTCCCAATCATTATATTGAGAAAGTGTTATGGGCAAAACAAGTTTTACTAATCCTACACTCTGTCAGAGGCAACCCACGCAAAATACCAATATTTATAATCTAAACACCTTGTGCATTCGCCAATTATTCTACTGAAAAAGTGATTTGTGCAAAATGAGTTTTACTAATCCTACACTCCGTTAAAGGCAAACCACGTAAAATCCCAATATTTATAACCCATACACCATGCTTGTTCACTCTCCGATTTGTGTACTGAAAAATTGTTGTGAGCAAAATGAGTTTTACTAATCGTACATTCTATTAGAGGCAAACCACGCGAAATACCAATTTAATAACCTATGCACTTTGTACACTCGCTAATTATTATACCGAAAAAGTGTTATGGGCAAAATGAGTGTTACTAATCCTACACTACATTAGAGGCAAACCACGCAAAATCCCAATATTTATAACCCATACACCTTGCTTGTTCACTCCCCCTCTTATTTTATACTGAAAAATTGTTGTGAGCAAAATGAGTTTTATTAATCCTACACTCCCTTAGAGGCAAACCAGGTAAGATCCCAAGTATTTGTAACCCATACACCATGTTTGTTCACTCCTTTTATTTTTATACTAAAAAATTGTTGTGAGCAAAATGAGTTTTCCTACGCTACATTATAGGCAAACCACACAAAATACCAACATTTATAACCCATTACACCTTATTTGTACACTCCCCAATTATTATACTGAAAATGTATAATGGGCAAACGAATTTTACTAATCCTACACTTAGGTAGAGGCAAACCAAGCAAAATACCAATATTTATAGCCCATACACCTTGTACATTCCCCAATTATTTTACTTTTTCTTTGGAAGAAGGCAAATGACCAGCAAAAAAACTTGTCACCTCGCAGAAGAGAGACGAAGATGAAGGGAAATATCCTCTCCCGTTCACCCAATCTTGTGAATGGAAACCCGTTTTTCTCCATTTTCCTTCATCTTATTCTTTTTAGGGGAGGCGAGTCCAAGTCAATAGATCGTGACAAAAATTGGTGATGCCTATATAATTAGCCTAAGAAGATACGAACAACTAGGCTCAAGCAGCCCAAGCGAACAACAACAACTAAGTCCAAACTCAAGTCCAAGCCCAAGTACAAGCCCAAACACAAGCACAAGTCCAAGCCCAAACCCAAACCACAGAAAAATTTACCACTTACGAAATAAAGACTGGACTTTGGAGTAATACAAATTATGTCATGATTAAAATATTCTAGATAAACACTATCTTCTTGTTTGCTAGAGATCAGATTCTTTTATGTATTGTATAAAAATGAATGTGTCACTAACGAAATGATCATAGATCGAAAGAATGATATATAACATGAGAAGATAAAGGTTTCAAAAAAACATGAGAAGATAACAAGAAAACATTTCTAAGATGATACATCCGAACTATGCACTTAAAATTATAGTCGAAGTATTGATCTTTCACATAAAGTTAGATTACAGCTAGGTATTCAATCAATCACTATAAAGTTTAATAAGTACAACGAAATTAGAGAAATACAGAGAACAAACCTAATTGAAATTCAATTATTTCGGCTGTTGTTATTTGTTATATTAGAAAGACGAGGGACTACAACAGGTCCACCACGAACCTTCTCAAGCGCAAAGTTTATTCTCAATGGCCGACCCAAGAATGCCTGCATAAAACTAGCTTACTTGATAAAGAGATCCAATCATTTCTTTAAGAAAAAAACGATTCAATTATTGATTGTGTGTATGTATGTATATATATTGCTTTATTTTTCGAATAACAGTTGGAAGCAATGTTCCAAGTGCAAACACACTGGAAGGTCAATAAATGTGTTTGTTACCTTTCCATCCATGGCATCTTTAGCAGATCTGGCATCATTCTTCTCTGAAAAATGAACAAATCCAAAGCCTCTTGACCTTCCAGTGTCCTTGTCATACATGATTCTCACTGAAACACAAGTACCCCACCACTTCTTCAGGAGTGTTATAGAAGTTATTTGTCATGTGCTAGAGTACAAAAGACAAGTAAAGAGGTCCTACTTATAATATTGATATCTCTTCGTAAGAATTAGATCAGTTTATGATATATATCGTAATGCAAATGGGTCTTTCGTATACTGGTTTACATACCCCTCTTAAGTCCCAGAGGTCATGGGTTCAAGTCTTGGTGGAAGTGGTTTATCTCCAAGATATATCCCACGTAATTAGAGGCTCTAGATAAAGTAAAAGATAATGCGCTTTAAGGCCACATAAGATGGTCTTTAAGGATCTTTATATGACATTTAAGGGTCCAAGTGACGTGGTTATGGCGTTTGTGTGCTTGTTCAGTTCATTTTGTATCTTTACATTGTATCTTCATGATGTATCAATGTCATGTTTGAATCTAATGACTCTTGGATCCATTGTAAAAAAATGAATTATATCCGTAACAGGATTTGTTTGCTTTACCACACTCTGGTAGTATACAAATTACTTTTTTATTTTGATTGGGATCGTTTTATTACGTGTGTATTAGTGTATGATCGTTTCCGGGTGTTTCATTGTGTTAGCTGGATAGTGGGTCTTGCGGTATCCGTGCATATGAATGACGAGCAACTCTTTGAAAATGGATCCTTTTATCAAGTTACTTCTTTGACTTCACAAAAAGAGCTAGTACAGAAACTCAACGTACGTATTGAGTATGAAGCATAAACTATGTAAAAAGGTGTAGGGATCTTAAGGAACCAGGGCCCTTAAGAGGCTTATCCAGGGGCATGGGTGAGGAGGTGCTAGCGGTGCGACGACACCGACCCCCCTCTACCCAGGGCCCCCGTCTCAGTAGTTTTAGCATACGAACTTATAGTTTTAACTGCAAGTTTAACTTGTATCAAGCGTCAGCCTAGTTGGTGCAGTCATGCAGACACTATCTTGCACACAAATACACCTGGGTTCAAGAATCTTCAATATTATAGTTTTTTGTGCTTCACATTTTACACAAGACAATATGATGACCATACAATAAGCACCCAAGGCTGATTTACGTCACAAGTCTAAGGCCCGCCTTTTCTAATCTGGACAATAACAAAAAGTTCTCATTTAGACGAGGTACTTGCCCATAGTCAAAAGTCCAATATATGGATATATTTTCTTCCTCCATCTATTTTTCTTACCTTTCTTCTCTCTCTTGGTTACTTCATATAATAGATTATACATTTTTCTCGCTTATGAAGTTAGAAGTTTGAACATTGCTTTCTCACAAGTGACTTATTATACTTGGTTAGTTGGTTTACTACTTTCTAATTCTAGGCTAGAATCGGATCACAATTGAGGTTTCGGGCAATGGAAATTATATGTTATATAGGATAGCATTAACATAACCAATGTATGAACCAAAATCAAATCTAAGATAAACATTAAACCCCTATGAGGCTGTGAAACCCATAATCCAAAAAGCATTTATCTTCCAACACTTCAACTAGAACATGTCGAAATCTAAAAGAATTGTAGTGGTTAGTCATTTTGGTTGGTACTTAATTAATATTGATCAAGTTTTACAGTTTAATGACCAAAATTGCGTGAATAACTTGATAGATTTCTAATTAACATCGGAAAAGATGCAACATTGCCGTCATTTAGACATTTTATCGAACATGTGAAGCATAAATAATTAACTGAACAAGTCATTCTTATAGGTTTTTCATTTTTGTTTTACCTTCACTAACGTCTCCAAAAGAAGAGAAAGCATCCTTCAAAGACTTCTCATCTACTGATCCTGACAGACCTTCATACAACATCACCAAAATTCAACTACCCATTTAGCAAAACTGTAGACGATATATATATATATATATATAGAGAGAGAGAGAGATGAGACCTCCGACGAATAATTTGTTTTGGGAAGAAGACGAAGAGGAAGGTGGCGTAGAATAGGATCGAAGCGGGTGTACAGTTGGGGTACGAGCTAACCTTCGCGCTAGGAACATTACACCAATAAACACTGGTTTGCGTTTTCCAGCTTTTAACGTTTTCAATCTTCTTACCACCAGGAGCAAAATTACTAGATAACTTGTTCACAATTTAAAACGCTTTTAAACGTGGACGGAGTCAGGATTTGTAACGCCCCAAATCTAGATTTCCACGTCGGCCGCCATGAAAACCTAAACTCAAAACATTTCTCCGCAGAACAGTAAACATAGTCGGTATATCCATCAAAAGAGACAAATAATATCAAATGTGAAGCTCATAAGAATCAATAAATCATCTAAAAGAAATCCATTAAACCGTCTTAACTCAAACAATGGTTCTGAATCATCGACACGTAGGTCGGACAATAACGAATGAAACAAATAACTATCTAGAAAGTGAAACTCCAAATAACTACCTAATCTCGAAAGCGAAAACTAAGAAAGAAGCTCTGAGCTGACGAACTGGGATCAAGCTGGTGGCGCTCCCCGATCTT